>CABEEJ010004043.1:38399-65433 GCA_901482245.1 Timema douglasi
ATAATATTTAGCACCGCGTCTTACTACCCGTTCGGGTTATACGCTTTAAGTACTAATTACCCTAATGGATTAGGAATTGGGAAGGTTACATTAGAGGAAGTGAACCCGCATTTGCGTGGAGGGAGAGTGGAAAACCATTTAGGAAAAAAAACCTCAGTTCACCCGACCGAGATTCGAACCTCGATCTCCCCGTCCTCAGCAGTCGAGCTCAACACGACAAGCGCGTTAGTCAACTACGCCACCGAGGCGGGTTATATTTTTATAAAACCAATAGTTTTTGTGTTATTCGCAAATATATTAATAAAATTTTGTGAGTTTTAGTTGTAAATAAATAAAGAAATGTCGAAAATTTTAGCCGAAAGTCGATCTTTTAATACGACCCTTGGGGACTCAATTTAAATATTTTTACTTTCTCACGACCTTACAGGTAGAGCCAGTATTGTGATCGTCAAAAAAATTTAAATCGAGATTTTGATGAATGTCGACGTTTAATGACCCCCCGAACCATAAAAAGTTGTTTTTGCAAAACCGTCTGCCTTTGTGCCTACCTAGCCCTAAAATTAAGAGCAGTTTATTAAAGGACGAAAAGAGAAAAATAGGCGTTGATTATAATAAACAAAATGGCTTTTTTCATTTTCCCATGAAGCAAAAATGTCTTTATCTCCGCAACTATTTGAAATACTAAATAACTTATCATTGTAAAATTTTGGTATATTATTTCAGATATTGGCAAATATATTAATACAATTTTTTGAACGTTAGTTGAGAGAGTAAGCAAATAAGTAAGTATTTCAAGAAGTTGATGTTTTCCCTCTTAGAGGAAATGTTTGTACAGCACAGGGACAAATCAAAGATTTTCGTGAGGGAGGAGGGACGCGGGTGCTCCCATCGGTATCAGGAGGGACCTCAAGATATGTTGATATAAAAAAATACCTCAATATTTGAGAGTAAATCTTTAAGTAATTTTTCAGTTTAACGCTAAACTTGAGAATAATTCTCTAATTAAGGGAATAACTCGAAATTTGCGATGAGTATTGAAATTTATTAAAATCAAAGAAACATCAAAAAATAATGATTAATAAGAGGGAAATATGTTTAAACATTATAACATGTTAAATCGAATTTTACCACTAAGCCATTCTAACAAGTTGTGTGAGTGGTATTATGTATGCAAACATTTTGTTTAAAGCAGCTTATTTAAAAATAAAATATTTTAAAGATCTTTATTAATCAATGAAAGAGTAATAATAAAAATGATAAAAATAAATTCAAACCTAAACAATATTTGTACAAGGTGAGAGGCGCGCAACTTATATTTAGGTAATTTCATTAATACCTATTTTCACCATTTTAATACTTAATGTGATTGTCCTAAGTATTGATAATAATTACCGTTTATCAATAATTTAATAATATTAGCAATAACATTTTTTTTAATTAATCTGGTTAGTGAGATAGTATTAAGATACACTCGAACTAATAGTGACTTTAACATTGATTTAATTGGTTTAATTTCTTAAAGGGGGGCGCGCGCCTACACTCCCCCACTACTGGATCCACCCTGGTGCAGCAATGATCTATCTCTCTCATTTTAGACTCAATAGAAAATAATTACTTATTTTATTGGTCAAAATTTTTAAAAGAGAAATTTAATAGCAATGCAATAACCATAAGATGTGCATCCCCTAATAAAATGCCAAAAATGTTAACCGGAACTCAAAATGTTAATACCAAGTGTTGACCGTTGAGGACCCAATATCGATATTTTTTTATTGGTCCAAATATACAAATAAAGACGTTAATTCTTTAAAAATAAAGTTATAAAATTTAAAACCGTGAGTCAGAAAATGTTTTAAGTATGTATAGCGCAATTTGTTCTCGGGTTCACAAGTGTATATTATATTACGAATTTTGAGTAAATATCTCCATTTTTAAAAAATAGAGCGAGAAAGTCCGTGCGGAGTTCCGTACCATTTATTTACCTCTCTCGACACCTTGGAGAGAAAGTATTGTGATTGTCAAAAAAAAATGCAGGAAATACCATGCTACAACCAGCGCATGCCGTTAGGAAAATTATATTTTACTGTGAGTGACCTGGCGGTCTAGGGGTAAGGTGTCAGACTTCTGTGCTGGCGGCCGGGGTTCAATCCTCGGTCCCGGAACAGATTTATCTGATTACCAAACCCTTCCTTCACCTCTGACAAGACATCTTGTGAATGTGGGGAATGCCAGGCCTCCACCGTGGTTCGGATCCCACGTTAAACTGTAGGTCCTCCATTTCATCTCACAATCACCCTACCATTACACATTAGCGTAAGTGCGTATAACCCGAACGGGTAGTAAGACGCGGTGCTAATAATAATAATAATAATATTTTACTCTGAGAGCTGGCAAAATTGGGTTTGCCAAGCTTTCTTTGCCAATTCACCACTTGTGGCGATTGGCAACCGGGTTGGTTGCCTTCCCCCGGTCTAAAGCGTTACTGTGGATTCACACGTTCGCCGATAAACCAGCGCAGAACAAAACTGTGACCACTTAACGAGCTCACGAGCCAATCACAAGATTTCCGTCTCACCAGCGCCAGCTGTTCCACTAAAGTTCAACACATCTCTACTTCACCTACTCTGTCTGAGATGTTCGGCACAAGGAGAACCAATCAAATCTCAGAACCAACGATATCAAATCAGTGCTCATGCGCATTTGACAACGCATGCGCTATAAAGCCATAAACTAGCAGAGAGCTTCGTTAGCCTTTGTGAGGATATTTAAAATAACCCGTTAATGTAAAGCGTGTACATCGATGTATTGGGTTGTGCCACGACACAAAGTTATTTGGAAACACCCATCGGGACAATGATCTAAAATACATGTGTATTCATTAGAAAATAAAATATATCGATAATCAGCTGTTTTAAGTCAGTGTTGAAATGCATTATGGGTCAATTTAATATACAGTGTGTTAATTGCTGCGCTTCTGAAGCAGATTCTGCTTTCTATTTTCGGCGAACGTATGAACCAAGCTTTAGACATGGTGATGACGAGGAAGTCGGTGTTCAAATCCAAGCCGAGTGAACTGTGGCTGGTTTTACCAACCTCTCCCCAAGCTAATAAAGATGCATTTAATCTAAACCACCTCTTATAGTACTATTGTTATAAGCTATTTAATGTGCACTTTCTGAATCAAGCGATTATATCAGGACACGAGAATTTGTATGAGCGAAAGCAAAAGGGCCTACCAATTTTGCCGGTAAATATATTTTCACATACCTATCCAGGGTTCTTTTACATGCCACAATCGACATGGGGCCGACGGCTTTATTTCCCCTCCAAAGGAAATCGTGCTTTTTATCGTTCAAGAAAAATAGGTCGGAGCCTGTTAGGTTTGAACACACGAACATCGGCTACCGAGGCGAGCACTTTACCCCAAGACTACCAAGGTTGTAATTAAAATAAAGTACATATTATAGAGTATCAAATCGATCGATATTTTTTTACCTTATATATAAATATCCCCACTTTGATCGTAAAGGTGGGTGACAAGATTTCGTGAGATTCAAGAAAGAAATGAGCTATAAATAGGACATTCTGAAGGAGCAATGCCAGTCCACCCCCCAAAAGAATGAATGAATGCATGAATGAATGACTTCTCCAAACAACGTTTAGATGGGTATCTCTTCGCGTGTGAATTACAAGCTACAAACTAGTGAAAGGAGCTCTTATGGCGGTCTAACACGTCATCGTGCAATGTGTATGACAGGGTGAGTGGGGTGGGGTGGGGTGGGGCAATGACTGAAGGCAAACAACCTCCTAGACAATGTATTTGCATTTTGGAAGAGTTTACGATAAAAATAAAATACCCTCTTGAATAAATAGGGCTCCAGCGTTGACGTTATTTCATTTTTAACTTAATAACACCCGCATGGGCGATCATGCAGGATACATGTCTGGCTCATGTAGTCTTGTTTACCGTCTACGAGATGGTCTAAGGTTCGAATTCTATATTTCGAGTGGTTTTTTTTTTCAAAACTTTTTTTTTACTCTCCCATCGCACAAATGCGGGTACATTTCCTCGAAATTGTATCTTACTAGCCCATACCCCATTAGCTTAATTAAGATGCCTGAACGGTAAGTAAGACACTGCGTGGAAAAACTGCAACATATTGCAGAATTTACCATTTTAATAGGTAGGTAGGGGGGGGGGGGCACCATTCTTGCTCGTTCCTCCTGTAAAGTTGTAACCTCGGGGCGTCAACAACAAAATATCGTCTTGCCAAACTTTTGCTTCGAATGACCGTTTGCTTTCCCTCACGCTCATGCCCTGTTTGGAGCATTTGGTTTTGTTCCAATAACACTACTCGGACCTTCCTTTTCTTTCAACGTCTGTTACACGTTTCTTTTCAGACTAAGACATTTTAAATATATTAATAATATTATCTATTTCCTTTATTATAGTATTTATCACCAGTTGCAAGGTCTATAACAGACCGGCGTTGGAAAATAAATAAGACGAGAAATTATAGAATAATTACATAGGAATACAATAATTGTTATAGCTAACCGCTTGGCTTGCCGCGTGGTCTAACGCGTTATTCTCACATGCGACTAGACTGCCGACGACGGGAAGCTCGAGGTTCGAATCTCCGTCGGGTGTACTAAGGGTGGTTTTATACTAAATGGTTTCCCACTCTCCGGCCACGCAAATTCGGGTACACTTCCTATAAAAATCGCCTTCCTAATACTTAAGACCATTAGAGTAATTATAATATAAGCGTATAACCCTGACGGGTAGTAAGACGCGGTTATAAAAATAAAATTATGGCTAAAGATATATTTAAATTAATAAATTGAGACACTAAGATAATACAGTGAGGTATAGTGGTTGACGTTACATATTTGTATAAAACCAATCAAAAATAAAAGTATTTTTTTAAATATTTTTATAAAGAAACAGCCCTTAATTTTAAGGAGGTTCCTTAGTAATAGTAATAGTAATAATAATAATAATAATTATTATTATTAATAGTGTATACTTTAAAAAAAAAGTCATGTTCAAATTCTGATATGGTCATGACATATATTCAGGAATTTTTGAGATTACGTTAGCAGAAAATTAACCACAAGGTATCTACAAACGCTATATTTTATTTTTTTAGACCAATAAAGCTTTTTATTAAAACAAATGATAATAATGCCTAATGTAGGTATCTTAACGTGGGTTCCCTGATGTCCCGTTAAGATACCTACATTATACCTACATTAGGCATTATCATCATTTGTTTTAATAAAAAGCATTATTGGTCTAAATAAATAAAATATAGCTTCTGTAGATACCTTGTGGTTAATTTTCTGCTAACGAAATCTCAAAAATCCCTGAATATATGTCATGACCATATCAGAATTTGAACACGACTTTTTTTTAAGTCTATTATGCTTATGGCAAATTTTCAAGAACTGTTGAATAAACTAGATAAAGAATAAAAAAACTAAAATGTATTTATTGAAACAATATTTTATTAATTTTCGCCATAAAATAAGTGGTATGGTGCAACTCACAGACTTTCTCACTCCTCTATCTAAATAATTATATGGTTCCAAAGATATGTGGAACTAAATAACATACGTTGTTGCAGAAACATCCTAATGGCAAAAAAAAGCATCACATTCCACCAAGGAGAGTAAACAAAATAATACACACTGTAACAGAAACATATAAACGTATCATCTTTGTTCACCAGCATAATCAATGTTCTTAGACCTCAATTTAAAAAAATGTATTGGCCAATAAATAAGAAACCAGTGGTTCTATAATAAGTTATTTCATATCTCAAGAGCTGCAGAGATATGATAAGAAATTTTAGATTTCCTCCCATGTAACGTTCCCTCAAAGCCATTTCCCCGGTAAAATGAGATGCAACATTTTGTTTACATGTTAAACAGTACCTAGATACAAATTTTAATCGAAATCGTTAAAGCATATTTTAATAAAATAGATTTTTTCCTTATTTTGCCATTCAGTAAACTACTATTACTTTTAGGGCTGGATATTTAATTCCAAATACTCCTGTAGGAACCTTAGGAAAACCCAGTATCAATTTGGGTACAAAATTTTAACTCAATCGGTAAAACAGTTTCAGCTCTAAGATGATACAAAGAATCGAAAAAATCCCGTTTTTGTGTTCAGTGGGTCATGAAACGTGGATAACCATCAAAAGCTAGAATATTTTTTACTATCACAATACTTTCTCTAGCCGACGGCCACGATGAAGTAAAATAAATGCAACATGCTAACCTTAACTCGTTCCTCCCGCGCCATTCACCCTTAAAGCTACGATTTTTCCGCCACTTAAAACAAAGTATGGGGGCATAAAATCGTTGTTAAAAAAGTATGCTACTCATAAATATCGAAATTAAGACGGCAGAAAGAAAGAGAGAACCTAATATTTTAATACTTTTTAAGTGATTCTTCTTGACGTGTCACGTGATCGATCATAAGGATCGTGTGAGCATTTCACTACCTCCCGCCTCACCCCCCGCGGCTATATGCAGTTTAATTATGCTATTGAAGTATAATTTAGAGGAAACGCACATGCATTTGCGTGGATGAAAAGAGTAAAACTGTTTAAGGATTTAAAAAAAAACTGCAGTTTACTCAGCTGGAACTTGAACCCCCACATTCCCAGTAAACGCGACAAGACGAAAATCACATCTTTATCCACGTGTCCACCGCAGTATTTGTGAGCGATATAGTTTTAGTGAAATTTAGAGAAAGTATATACATTTTAGGGAACGAATCAAAATAAGCGACAATTGGAGGAACAAAAAAACCTTCAGTTCTCCTTGGACACCGGTAGGTGGTGACGCCAAAGATATGCATTAATAAATCAAATCATTACCGCTCATTTAATTACCATCACTATGAAAAGGTATCGTTAGAGAGCCTAATTTATCAAACATCAGTTTCAATATTCCCTCACATATATCACTGATCTGCAGCCAGGTGATTGAAACAATAATAGCAAGGAACTATTCCTTTGTGCTGTCCTAGACTAAGCTATCGTCGCGTTATCGGACGACGGGGAGTGAATCTGGAGGTCGCACAGACCGGTCGAATTCTGCAGCCCACGTCCGTCCGGGCAAGACAAAACGAATAAGACAGAAAAGAAACAATGAAACGGGCAAGTACGATAAATATCAGGATAAGGTTGGTGGGAGGCGCTGCTAATTGTTCCGGTCCGTACTCGGCGTAGGAAGTCGTCCGTACCTAGTTTGAAAACGCGGGAAGGCACGCTGAGGTAACCTCAGCATATCGCACAAGTTGGCGTCGGGGGACCGTGAACGATGCGTCACATCGGGCTGCGCCGCCTTCGGGAACAAGGCGCACGGGGAAACATTTCTTACAGCTGAGCCGCCTCGTTCAGTGAGAAAGTATCAATCTCTGTCCGGCAACACGGCTTAAATTATAATGGCGTCGTTTTCTGAAACTATTTCTCTAACCTGTCAATGCGTATACTTCATTCACGGTAGGAGTTTACCTCTGGAAGGTCTTTTTTCCTACCAATATCCTACTATATAATAGATTTCTGGTAGGGAAAAAGGCCTTTCAGAGGTAAACTCCTACCGTGAACGAACTTTATGTTCCATTTCGCCCTTCATCTACGACCACCATTTGTCATATTGAGAGAGAGGGGGGGGGGGACTACGAAATTTATCTCAAGATAATCTAGTTCTCAAATATCTTACGTTTGTTTATTATGAGCCTATCAAAAAATTGTATTTGTTAGAGGAAGGAAGGTTAAATCTAAAATCCTTTTCCGTCAAACCTAGTAATATAGCTCCACAAATATGCTTGAAAATTCGTTGATGTCACATTTTCAAACTTGTTTTTCTAATAATAAAAACTCAACCAGGGTTAAGGAAAAAGGGCCTTGTTGGAATATTTCGGACTTTATTTCGGCGTGAATTATATTTTGAAATAACGCCTCATTAATTAAAAATTGCGTTCGAGCTGAACGTCTGCGCGGCCATTTCTTTCTTACCGAAGCCGCCCTCTTAACGAGGCTTTCGGTTCAGAAGTTCAATCATATTACAGAAAAATAACCGGAATTTCTATTAGATCACTTTATTTATTATTTTTAGCCCCGCGTTTTACAACCAGTTCGGGATATACGCTCATGTACTACATAAGTTATTTATCTTTTTTTGTAATTGAAGTTATGTTTTATTGGGTTGAGTAAATATGTTTTTTAGGATATTTTTGAGAAAAATGTTGAAAGATTAATAGAAAAATAAAAATATTGGTTCCAATTTCTGTGTATTTTATCCTATTCTACATGGAGAAGAAAAAAAGAAGTGGAAATTACAAAAATACAATGTTGACTTTATCAAAAGAGATATTTAATTTAGTAGAGGGAAATCACTTTGATTTAAAACATTTTCAACAATTTTTATTGAATTATACCTAAAACAAACTAATATAAAAAGAAATAGAATAAAAGTTTTCGTTTTATAGCTAATATTTAAAGCTTGCAGCTTAATGCCCCAAATTTAAAAAAGATCCAGTAATTTTGTAGCTTTTTAGTGAAATTTCCTGTGTTTTTCAGGTTATTACCAGACACACAAAATTCCTGGTTTTGGCTTGTCTTATGAATACATTAAAGTAGTACTAGTAGCTTTTGGAGCTGTCAGAAGATTACTTATATGGCGATCCTACTTGATCAATAATGCATAGAGAATAAACATGTAGACCTACAACAAACTGAGCAAGAGCACTTCAGACCCTGGCGGTCACGAGTGCTTAGCACACTCGACTGTGACTCACGCGGAGGGGTGGGGGGAGCTGGAGTACACCCACGATGCAACTTTCCATACTCTCAAGGCAAGTCCAGGTGCAGCTAGTCAACCTTCACTCTATACACAGCGGTGGATATACGGACAAAGGCAGTAGTCTCACCATATCAAGTGTGTGTGACAGGGAAGTTGACGCGTTCGAATTCAGGCCAAGAGAGTGATGACTATAGGATTTCCCCCCTTTCTATCCGCGCGAAAGTGGATAGTCTGGACGGGTAGTAAGACCAAGGCTATGGCCATACTTGCGACCAGTATGCATTGACTTGTTATATATTAGGGTAGACATACTACGCGACCACAGCCTGGCGGCAGTGACTCTGCAGCAAGCGTAAGTGGCTCTAGGTATTTCATGTAAATATGTCGTATTTGTCATAAATTGTATCTGGGGGCTACTATTAGGTTGAGGGGGGAGGGGGGACTGTAACATTTCTTGACGTTCTGAAGTTTATATCGCAGCAATCAGGTCGCTAGAGTATGGCCATGCCCTTAGTTAATATAGTATTGGTTATTAATAGAAAGTAACTATCGATATTTGATCGTAATTAACAAAAAGACAACATAAATGATGATTGGATAAAATTACAATAAAGTTTTTTATTATTATTATTTAGCACCGCATCTTACTACCCGTTCGGGCTATACGCTTAAGTGCTAATTACACTAATGGATTGGGGAGGTTGAATTTAGAGGAAGTGAACCCGCATTTGCGAGGAGGGAGAGTAGAAAACCATTTAGGAAAATCACCCCCGGTTCACCCGACCAATATTCGAACCTCGATCTCCCCGTCCTCGGTGGTCCAGCTCAACACGAATAGCGCTTTAGCTAACTACGCTACCGAGACGGGTTACAATAAAGTCGATCTAACAAAATTCAAGTTCAACCCAACCGAGATTCGAGTCATCAGTGTGTTGTGTAGATGGTTCGTCCTAGTGTGAAGCTCCATGACAAACGTTATCGTGCGCTGTGTTACCTACTGTAATGAAACAACGGAGGTGAAGGAAAGACTCGCTGTGCCAAAAGCCTAAACACTTGCACATGTGGAGCAACGAGAGCCAACCAGCGCGGGGGAGAGCATTCAACCTTCATTCGAACACAACTACTCTTCAACCGACCAGCCACCGTTTCACCAGCCTCGGTGGCCGCATGCTCTAACGCGCTACTCTCGCAGTAGATTAGATTGACGATGACGGGGAGATCGAGGTTCGAATCTCGGTCGGGTGTAATGAAGGTAGTTTTGCAAAATATTTTCCACTCTCCTTCCAAGCTAATTCGGGTACACTTCATATAAATATAATCTTCCTTATCTCTAAAACCATTAACGTAATTAGTACCCAAACGGGTAGTAAAACGCGGTACTAAAAAAAATAATTTGTTGAATATCTTTCAAGGGTGTCCTAGAATTTAATGACAACTTTTTCTTTTAATTAAAAAAAATGCTCATCTAATGCCGCCATGCTCATGACAATTATTCAAAACTGTTGATATCACTATGGGAAGAAAATTAAACTCTATGTTTGTACTGAAGCAATATTTTATTTATTTTGGCCAAAAAAAGTGTTGGTATAAAAACTGCAAAAAAACACTTCCCTTTACCCGCGCTCCCTGCATGGCCCCACCCCTCCCCCAAATAAAGCTACTGCGCTACCTCTTGAAAGAAATACCTCACGATTCTTGATAACGCCCAAGAGAGCGGTGACCCGTCTTACCTCGGGGTAAGGCGGGACAAACTAAACAGTCGGGCGAACACCGCATTCTGTGTCACGTCAATACAGCTCATATCGTCCATCAGCCACACGAAACATAAACATGGAAAACTACAGTCCAATCTTAATAGGCAAAGCCTTTTCTGAATTTTACAACCATCCACATCATTGATTTCGTCGTGTCACTATATTACCGGTGACTGAGAAAACGGGGTTCGAATTCCAGTCAGGTTTCCCGAGTTTTTCCTTTCTTTTCTAAATGGTTTCCCACTTTGCTTACAACCCACACGCAGATGTACGTAGACCTACGCTTTCTCTTAAAATATACCTTACTTGTTATATCCATTCAACTAGCATGATTGATGGATAGGTAGAAAGACACGGTGATAAAAAAAAAGAGTATATTTGTAGCCTATAGAGGGAACTGGGAGGAAAAGCCAATTGACTGTTACATGACACTTGGCTTGGCGTATTAAATAAGAAGATGAAGGAGATCTTTAACCTTTTAGATAGCTCTCTTTTATAAAATATGTATTTCACTTAACACCATGGTTATTAATTGCTAGATCGGAGAATGTGTACCTGCATTGGTATGGAGAGAGAACGGGAAGACCAGAAATAATTAATACAACGTGTAAAAAAAAACCCGCTCCCTGTCCGAGATGCAAACCTCAACCTCACCGTCAAATCCAACTTATTGCGAGCCTTAAGCTACGTGACCACCCCGTGTACTTTCTAAATCAAGTGATTATATCAACACCCCTTAATGATTTTTTACTCAATCCGGTGACATCCAAACGTTTATTATGATTGGATATATTCGACGTGAACATTCTGAATAGACTGAATGCATATTATAAACTAATGAATCGAACACGGGACCCTTAGCTCAGTAGGTAGACACACTAACGACTAAGCTGAGTTGTCATCTACCTCATTCTAGTGTCAAGGTCGGATGAGAGGGCACGCAAGAAAAGGCCAGTGTTTTATAGCAAACAATTTTTTTTGCCAAAACAAACAAAATATTGTTCCAGTAGAAACATAGATTAGTTTTCTCCACGTGGTGATATCAACAGTTGTTGAATATCTGTCATAAGCAGAGCGGCATTAGGTGATAAACTTTTTAAATTAAGAGAAAAAGTTGTTAAATTATTGGACACCCTTAAAATATATTCAAGAGCTGTTGATATCACCATGTGAAGAAAATTTAACTCTAGGTTTATACCGGATAATTATTTGATTTATTAATAAAAAAAACTGGCGTCGTGGCCGGCTGAAACCAAACAGACTGCATATCGACGACGTATTGACGCAGTACATTCGACAGACAGACAGACGGATCGTTCGCTCAATGTAGCGCAATGATGGGTTATGTAGAGAAAGAAATGTCAGAGAAAAAACGCGGCGTATCTTCAGTTGAGTGTGGCACCGGCCTAATAGCGATGCAGTCATCACCGCACCTACCAGCCAGCGAGTGACACAATTGACAAACGAGAGGGCGTGACGTCATGACCCATCCAGCTGGCAGCGCACTAGCTCATGGAATAAGGAGACGTGACCGAGTAAGACACAGCCTTCGAACGTTATTCTAAATAAAGTGGAAAGGCGGCGGACAGTAAACTTTAAAAAAGGTTAAAGAAATACTTTCATATTATATTATTCATACGTAAAATAAATTGTTCTGGAACTAACAAAAATTATTACAGAAAATCAACTGCTTCATTTCTGGTCGTGTAATGTCTCCCATTGGCATTTGTAAAGACAATTATTGCACATGAGAATAATTTTTAGAGACCCTCAAAATCTGGGAGACGTATTTCAACTAAAGACAATTAGTAGATCAAATATTTACTCCAATGAAAGTGTGAAATTGTTCCTAAATTTAAGATTTATTTTTCGTATGCAACATTTCAGCTTCTCAGGTCTTCTGAGACTCGAGATTTCAATGTCGATAAAACAATAAGAATGAGTTAAGAATGGGGGATTTTTTTAATATATAAAACCAGTAGTTGTTTAAAGTTTCCAACACATTTTATTATCTAAAATGTTTCTGCTAACATTTTAGATAATAAAATCACAGGGGAAGAAAATGTATTCGTAAATCTTTTGACTATAGTATTCCATTAAAATTGTATTACGTTTACGCCATAATGGGGAACCCCGACGTTACTGACAGTCAACCAACAAGCGTTGAAGTCGAGACGTTGGTGTGAAAAAAACAAATGAAATCTCCGTTATCGGTTTGCTGGGTTTATTAAAACTAGTTTGATGTTTCTGGTAATAGCACCCTTAAGATAGAATTAAATTGAAGTGGAAACGTTTAAAGTTAGATTATCTAGAGTACATTAGTTTTATTTAAATCAATGGTCCAATTTCAGTAAAGAAAAAAACCCTAAAGAAACTCACGGTTTACTAGATTCTAAAATGTGTGACAAACTTTTTTTTTTAAATCACTCTTTCGTTTGTAAAAATTTGTCTACTTTATCTTACATTTATATATTATTAATACCTAATATTTATAGTGAACCCACCCGCTTCGGTGGCCGCGTGGTCTAACGCGCTACTATCGCTGTAGACTAGACTGCCGATGATGGAGAGATCGAGGTTCGAACCTCGCTCGGGTGTACTGAGGGGGATTTATCCAAAATAGTTTTCCACTCTCCCTCCACGCACCTCTAAATATAACCTTCCCAATCACTAAAGCTATTAGCGTTATTAGTAAAACTGGTAGTAGGACGCGGTGCTAAAAAAAGTGAACCCAAGGTCAAAGGTGTTGAAAGTCCTGTTGGGAGAAATAACTATTCCATCGAGGAATGGCTGGCAGAAGAGAAGCCTGGTCCAATTCGTGAAAATAGTGCAGTGAGGAACCCTTGATTTGGTTCATCTGGTGAATAACGACGCGGACAGAGTGGAGATCCACCGACGATGGTCCAACACACCGCGTCGTCACCATCGCCTCAGCGACAAAAACAACTCCCAAACAAAGCAAAAGCTAGGCTAGCGTTCAGCGCATCTAGCTCTGCCCTGATTGGTTACGTGTATTTCCATCCTCTCAGACAGACGAAGGGGCTACAGTGGAGTGTGGAGCCTTCTCGTACTGTCGCATCAGGTCCGTTTAAGGTGGGGACGTTGGAAACGCGAAATGGCTTTAAACAGAAATCTGTCATTGTAAGTAACTATGTTATGTATAACTATGACTCCCCTGTGAAAATGATCTGGATCCACCCCTGAATCACCTTATGAAGAATATTAAACTTTTATGTTTCTATTGTATTGTATTCATTTTGACCAAAACCAGTTTTGATATAAAAACTACAACAAAAAAAACTGGCCGTAGCTTACGTTCCCTAAACTCCCACCTTTTAAGAGGGCTAATTGTGTTATTAGGACTGCTAGTCTCTGGCGTTCAGCGCGTGGTTATTTCCTCTTCTTACTGCGTGGTCTAAGACTAGTTTTAATACGGTAAGAAAGGTTTGACAATAAAGAAGAATAGGGAAAAAACAACCACTTAGAATTGAAATACGAAAATAAGGTGTGTAGGAATTCGTAAGCGTTCTTACCTCCAAGAAAACGGCAAGTATTTAGTCGTAATTTAATAACTATACTAGACTAACACAAAATATACTCTTATTTTTAAAAAAACTACATGCTTGTTACGACAAATCCTGACCGCCAAATTGTTTGATAAAACAAAGCAGGTAAAGGGGGTATTTTTCATCCATCGAAACCCAAATTAAGTTATTTTAAATATCCACAAACGGGGTGCGTGAGTGTATGGAAAAGGGTGGAGAGGCGGAATAAGAAATTAATAACAAAACCCACCAGTATATCCTCCCTTCCTTGATGGATGATGAAAGCAACACTTTCTCCAGGTAGTTGACAACATTTTTTACACCTGTGGCAAGATTTCGACTGGTCAGGTCAAATGGCTAACGAGTATATTATACGTGAAACGCGCGATAGTTCATATAAACTCGTTCGTGGAAGAGTTTTTTTAGCATCGCATCTTACTACGCAGGTATGTACCACCTATGTACTAATTAAGCTAACAGACTATGGATGAGTAAGGTTGAATTCAGAGGAAGTGTACCCGCATTTTAGTGAGGAGATAGTGGAAAAAAACCCGCAGTACACCCGACTAGGATTAAAACCTCAATCTTCCTGACATCGGTCATCTAGTTTATTGTGAGAGTTACGCCTTAGACCATGCAGCCACCAAAGTGGCTATCTTTAATATTAATCCAGGACAGTTACAAATTAGTTCGGGGACTTTCAGATCCAGTTTCCTACCATGACCTAAATGCCCTGTTCGAATTTTTCGCGTAATCCTTCAAGTATACAAGATAAACCTTTGTTGGAAACCAATGCTCTAAACCAGTACTAACCAAATTTCCGTCATTATCGTTCTAATTTCGGGGCCATGACCCACCTACCCCTTCCAGTTCTTCATGAAAATTGAAGGAAACACCTTCTATCGATTAACGTACAAACTGTAGCTACAATTTTAAAACAACATATTTAAAGATGAAATATTCAGCTATACTTGAGGGTGCGCGTACCACAGTTTGGGAACCACTGCCCTGAGCCAAAAGTTAGCGCATCTCTTTCTTTACACAACTCCTCCTCGTCGTGTTCTCTTAGGGTCAGTAGATGGTGGATAGCCAGTACTGCTACAGGAGCGAGCAGCGACTAAACTTGTTGAGCAACGTCACTCCGACCCGCTTCGGTGGCCGCATAATCTAAGGCACCACCGGTACTCTCGTGTTAGACTAGACTGTCTATGACGGCGAGATCGAGGTTAGAATCTCGGTCGGGTGTACTGAGGTAGATTTTTTTCCAACGTTGTTCTCCAATCTCCCTCTTATGAAAAGTGCGAGTACACTTCTTCTAAATATAATCTTCCTAGCCCCTTAACCATTATGGTAGTTAGTACATAAGCGTATAAACCGAACGGTTAGTAAGACGCGGTGTTACCAACTTTTCATCCCACTCAGCCCCGAGTTCACATGATCACACCACTGAGGAGCCTACGTTCTTCGGAGGCGGCCGCTAATTAACCAAACACTAATTAACACCCCGGCCCTAATTCGGTCTCCCTTGGGGTGTGATTCAAAGCATCCCGGCGAGGCTCTGCAGAAAGGAAGGGAACCGGAACAAGGAGTGATGACGTCACCGAGGCACAAGAGGAGGCGTAAATACGTCGTCAGGTGAGAGATGACTCGGAAACGTGGGAGGAAACTTCAGGGTGGCCGTAATGTCCTGAATCTAAAAGCAATATAGCTTGTCTCGGTAACTACAGGGTGGCCGTAATGTCCTGAATCTAAAAGCAATATAGATTATCTCGGTAACCACAGGATGGCCGTAATGTCCTGAATCTATGAGCAATATAGCTTGTCTCGGTAACCACAGGATGGCCGTAATGTCCTGAATCTATGAGCAATATAGCTTGTCTCGGTAACCACAGGATGGCATGTAATGTCCTGAATCTATGAACGATATAGCTTGTCTCGGTAACCACAGGATGGCTGTAATGTCCTGAATCTATGAGCGATATAGCTTGTCTCGGTAACCACAGGATGGCTGTAATGTCCTGACTCTATGAGCGATATAGCTTGACTCGGCAACTACAGGATGGCCGTAATGTCCTGAATCTATGAGCGATATAGCTTGTCTCGGTAACCACAGGATGGCCGTAATGTCCTGAATCTATGAGCAATATAGCTTGTCTCGGTAACCACAGGATGGCTGTAATGTCCTGAATCTATGAACGATATAGCTTGTCTCGGTAACTACAGAATGGCTGTAATGTCCTGAATCTATGAGCGAGATAGCTTGTCTCGGTAACCACAGGATGGCCGTAATGTCCTGAATCTATGAACGATATAGCTTGTCTCGGTAACTACAGAATGGCCGTAATGTCCTGAATCTATGAGCGATATAGCTTGTCTCGGTAACTACAGGATGGCCGTAATGTCCTGAATCTATGAGCGATATAGCTTGTCTCGGTAACCACAGGATGGCCGTAATGTCCTGACTCTATGAACGATATAGCTTGTCTCGGTAACTACAGAATGGCTGTAATGTCCTGAATCTATGAGCGATATAGCTTGTCTCGGTAACCACAGGATGGCCGTAATGTCCTGAATATATGAGCGATATAGCTTGTCTCGGTAACCACAGGATGGCCGTAATGTCCTGAATCTATGAGCGATATAGCTTGTCTCCGTAACCACAAGGATGGCCGTAATGTCCTGAATCTATGAGCGATATAGCTTGTCTCGGTACCACAGGATGGCCGTAATGTCCTGACTCTATGAACGATATAGCTTGTTTCGGTAACTACAGGATGGCTGTAATGTCCTAACTCTATGAACGATATAGCTTGTCTCGGTAACTACAGGGTGGCCGTAATGTCCTGACTCTATGAGCGATATAGCTTGTCTCGGCAACTACAGGATGGCCGTAATGTCTTGACTCTATGAGCGATATAGCTTGACTCGGCAACTACAGGATGGCCGTAATGTCCTGACTATATGAGCGATATAGCTTGTCTCGGTAACTTCAGGGTGGCTGTAATGTCCTGACTATATGAGCGATATAGCTTGTCTCGGTAATTACAGGATGGCTGTAATGTCCTGAATCTATGAGCGATATAGCTTGTCTCGGTAACTACAGGATGGCCGTAATGTCCTGACTCTATGAGCGATATAGCTTGTCTCGGTAACTAACAGGATGGCCGTAATGTCCTGAATCTATGAGCGATATAGCTTGTCTCGGTAACTACAGAATGGCTGTAATGCCCTGACTATATGAGCGATATAGCTTGTCTCGGTAACTACAGGGTGGCCGTAATGTCCTGACTATATGAGCGATATAGCTTGTCTCGGTAACTACAGGATGGCTGTAATGTCCTGACTCTATGAATGATATAGCTTGTCTCGGTAACTACAGGATGGCCGTAATGTCCTGACTATATGAACGATATAGCTTGTCTCGGTAACTACAGGATGGCTGTAATGTCCTGACTATATGAGCGATATAGCTTGTCTCGGTAACTACAGGATGGCTGTAATGTCCTGACTCTATGAACGATATAGCTTGTCTACGGTAACTACAGGATGGCTGTAATGTCCTGACTATATGAGCGATATAGCTTGTCTCGGCAACTACAGGATGGCTGTAATGTCTTGACTATATGAGCGATATAGCTTGTCTCGGTAACTACAGGTTGGCCGTAATGTCCTGACTATGAACGATATAGCTTGTCTCGGTAACTACAGGTTGGCCGTAATGTCCTGACTATGAGCGATATAGCTTGTCTCGGTAACTATTGGGCTCAAAGAAAAATCTACTCACTTTTTTTTAAACTTGTCATAGTTATTGTATGGAAAGCAATAATTGGTTGGTTGAAGTCATGGAACAAGCCAAAATATTATTTTGATTGAATTAACTATATTAATAAAACTATTAATGACCCTTATTTAATGAATGTTATTTATAGTCGATTTAAGTGACCAATATACAACATGTTAAAGCTACCTTATAAAAACCATGTTTGAATAGAATGTAACCAAGACATTTCTCTACCCTATACAAGTATAACCGAAAAAAAAAAGAATTTCCCTGAATAAATATAAAATTTCTTGTCATTTTCCTGCAAGTTTTTAATTCCCTTATCTGATCTATCTTATTTTGGAGACCTGCAATTAATATTAATGACGACAATAACCTGTTTTTTGCCTTCATCCAAAGCATTGAGTACACACTCAACTTAGGAAATCAAAACTCAAAACCATTTAACAATTCTTTTTTATTTAAAAATAAAAATTTAATTTATTTTCAAACATAATAGCAGTCTTTTTTTTAACCTAATCTAGAGTTTTAAACGTTTTGAAAACTATTTTAGACTGTTTTACTACAATATTAATGTAATATTACAACTATGAAAATAGTCACTGATCACAGCTTAAAATAATTTAAGAACACAAGATGAATAAGTCATTAACAAAAAGTTCCCTAAGTAGCACGGGTAGTTTATGAAACCCGGCCTTCTGATATGGTCGTCATTATTCTTTCATTATTTATAATTATGTCCCAACGTTTCTCCTAATGACCAGTTATTTTATTGAGTAATTTTGATAAAAAAAAGAATTTAAAAAAATCAGAAAACCAACAACAAATTCTACGATCGTTGTACAGCCGGACTGGATGTAAGGTCATGAGTATGGCTTGGCGGTGAGGGGGAGGTTGGGGTTCAAATCCCACGCCGGATATATTGATGGTTGTACATTTCCACTAAATTAGTGTAGTGAAATAATTTTAGCCTAGATGGTTAGTAAAACAGCACTAAGCCAAGAAAATCCTAAATAAATCAGTTTACAGAGTTAAGCTATTTAATGCATGGACTTAATAATGTTCAAGAGGCTTTGTCTACTAAATGGTAGCACGCACACACAGAAGTATCTGATTACTAAAGAAGTACCTAGTTTACATCTGACACTAGCAGCAAAATAAATGCCACCTCACCTACATTCCACCAGAGTTGACAACAACCCGTGATGAGAGCAACATCGCCGACATACGTTGCATAGAAACGAGTTGAGCAAAATGGCTAGCGGATACCAATTCGAGGAGTGTCTTATAAAGGTCGCGCAAAAAAACAAACAGTGGGACCCGACGGGACAGTGAATGTTGCGAGCAGGTGGGAAGGGCGGCCCAAAGTGTGGCGTACAGCATCTCCAAGAAGCTGGGAGAAGATAAATGAACTAGAGCCAAAGACCGGCGAAAGATAATGACAAGTGAATCAGTGGCCGGCCACTTTAATCCCGCTTTGCCAAAAAATGTCTTAAGGTCTGGTGGGATATAAAGGAACCAGTGTTAAAACACTCTTTCAAGGTTTTTTAGATGTGCTAATTTTATGATTCGCATTCAAACTAAATATACTTTTAAATCCTTGGAATTAACTTTTACATTTCTATTAGTGTCTTATCATAAGAATGCCTAAAGCTACATAAAGAAAGCTGCCAAAATTAATTCCTCATTAGACATAATTGTTTTATTTTAATTTAATTTAACAGAATCGTAAATAACCGTAACTAGCTCATAATTGAGGCGTGAAACATCTTAATATTTTTTTAAAATAGTGATTCTTATGATTTTTGTTGGTTACAGACCACCGTCATATAATTCCATTAAAAAACAACACAATTTTTGTTTATTTATTTTATAACTGAAAACCAACAGATACATTATGAAATATGTGAACCGCTTACAAGTGCCTAGACACTTATAGACCACCCTTAATCTCAAGAAAACTATAATCAGATCGCCATGAGGAAAAAAACACCTTAACTGGCAGTTAAACAAATGATTAAATATACCTGCGTATTTTTACTGCAAGCCATGTGACCTACGATTGTCACTTGTGACATGCACATTTTCAAAAAATTATAAGAGAAAATCTAATGAACTTTTGTAAATTATGAACACTAAATAGTTTTTTTATGTTCTCGATGGCTCTTTTAGGTGATTAGATCTTTGAATTTCTTTAGGAATGTAGGTTTAGAGATATATAAAAGAAACATTAGCTCTAAATATATATTTATTTATTATTACTTTATTGTTTGATCAGTTTTGATTTGATTGAGCAAAAGTGATGTTCCAGAACATACGATTTGATGTATTAACATATTAAAGTAGCTCTGTATCTATCTGATATCACGATTTTACTAAACCTAGCGATCTAATTAAATACAACGTGTATTTCGAACTACAAATACAGCTGTGATAACTGATAAGGTATTGCTGGCACAGTGCAGTAATGGACTGTAAAGCCTTGAGCTACCTACCTCGTGGTCGGGGTTCTGCGCCTGCGCAATGAGGTGGTCGAGCTGCTCCTGAAGCGTCTTGATGCGCCGCTCGGCGCCCGTCAGCTCCTGTACCGTCTTGGGCTCGTTGCTGCGCGCCAGTTGGCTGCGCAACCCGTCAGCGTACCTCTGTTCCTTCTCCAGCATCAGGCGGTACGTGTACACGCGTTGGGAGTCAAGTTGTCGCCTCGCCTCGATCTGCGGACCAATCACACCCGGTCAGGACCTATTGGCATGTCTAACGTTGTAAAACCAATACATATCGCTAGAGAGAGACGTAGATGCAATCCTCGCGCTGTGGAGCTTCTCGTTTAGCGACAACAGAACGCGAGGTCAAGGCGTGGTGACCATTCTAGCTTCCATGTTGGAAGGCGTAGGCAAGTCTAGTGTGGGTTTTTTTCCATGTTAGTTTTTATTGTCACCGGGTCTTATTACTCGTTCGGGTTGGACACACTATAACTACTTACGCTAATGTGAAGGAGACATTGGGATAAAGTACCCGCATTTGCATAAAACCTACTGGGGGGGAGGAAACCACCCTCAATACACCCAGCCGGGATTCGAAACCCGATCTCCCCGTCGACATTCTAGTATGTTGCGAAAGTGGCGCTTTATACCATTCGACCACCGAAGCGGGTGCGATGTCGAAACATCTCTCGGGACATAACTTATGACGTTAATAACTGGTAATGTTGCCTAAATCATTCAACATTACACAAAACAATTTTTTGCTAGAACTAATCAAACTAGCGTGTTAAATTCCCATGTCCAGTTTCTTTTAAAGTATTCGATCTAGCTTACCTAACTTTAAAAAAAACCTAATCCGAGCTTTGATAAACTAACGCCAATGAGTAATATTCATTTTGCCGCACCTGCTCGTGGGACCCTTTTGACAATCCTCGTAATGGATGTCCCCTCGAGAGCTGTTTTGGTCGTGGGGGCACGCCCGATATTGCAACAGTCGTACATAATGGTGAAGACGTGGCAGTTAAGTTTAGATATGATTTGAGCTGTGATGACGAATTTAGAACGCAATAATAGTATTGGAGATGGTTATGGTTATGGCGGGGCTACGTGGACTTTTCATCATTGAGGAATCGTTCTGCCTAAGGACTCGCTAACAAATGTAAATGAAGTAGATGGAATCAATTTACTAAGGGAAATGGTACCTATATCCTAACTCAAGTTAACATTCAGTTATGAGTAAAAAAAATAAAAGAATCGCACACGTTTTTCTAGTCACCTTACCTATCCGCGTCTTAATAACGTTAACGGGTTAGGAATGAAGGTAACATTTAGATGATTTAGATTCACGAGGAGAAAACGTTTAGGAAATATATAATTCAGCATACCCAGCCGGGATTCAGTCCCAGCTTCCCCATTACATGTGATAAATTAAGATACACCCCCCTTAGATGTCAAACAATGATAAAATTACCACCTATGATAAATGGTTCCATCAAATGCGCTTGTATGCATGTATACACACGTCGTGTGTGTTGGTGTATGCTCGCGCGCGCATGATCACTGCTGAACAAACTTGTAACTACCGTGGACCATGTCATGCATTGCACAGTCGATCTGGTGTGAATGAAGTCTGCTCGAACCCTAGAAAACTGCTCGGGGTAAATCGGCAGTGACCAAACATATTCTCTAATCGAGGTAGGAACCACGACTGTGGGGACAAAAACCAACGACAAATCGACCAGCAGAGTAATCTTAGCTTTTGACTGCTTGACTATTTCGGAATAAATTCGAATTCTGGTCAGGTGCATCAGGGGTGCTTATTTTCCATTTCTTATTGCTTATATTATTTACATGATTTATTTTCGTGAGAGTACTTTAGTTACAAGTTAAAGTCTGCCTTATTTTATTATTCTTAGATTGCTTTAGTTACGGATGGATTGGAAGTAAAACGAATTTCACAATATAAAATACTACCGTTTTCTAGCTGATCCAGAAACCTACAGACGTGACCTAAACACCGCTTTAGAACTCGTAAAAAGCCCTATAAACCGACAGGCTATTTATTACGGCTGGAAGTCAGAGTGAATTAGTTACAACATTATTTACGATAACCTATAATCCCCATCTGTCACGGAAAGGAAGGGAAAAAAATTAAGGTCGCATACGGGGTTACCATTATGTTCTTTCTACCAAATTTCATGTGTTTTCTAGATTTTACAGAGCGTTCTCAATTTTCCAGGCAGCTTAGATGGAAGAAAATAGTACAATTTCCTTTTTCATTAAATAGACTAGTGAGAAGTCATGTAACATGTTTAAAACAAGATGGTTTAAGATTGATGGGGAAATAAACCTTCTGTTGCTTCACAACCCTTGTTTAATCAACGTGCTTGGTGGTTCTTCTGTTCAATTTTTTGTACATCCAAATGTTGCCCAATCTGTGGGCGTCCACGTACGACAGAGGTATTAGGATGGTCGAATGAAGTCTGGAATAACTTTATTCGACTCCAGATTGGGCAAACAATAATCTTGTATTTGAATATGGGTTGATTTCTAGGTATTTAAGAATCAATCAAGTTTTTTTTAATAACCATTGTAAATAAAGCCGGAAAATAAATCTTTGATGTGAGAAAGCGTTGCTTAGGTTTTATTGTTTTTACAAGATCGTCCCCTAATGACCTCACTGTGCCTATGGGCCTATAAACTCTACAAGCTCGTATAAAGCAATGGGTGTACAGTGCCCACGACATAGCATGTAGTGAACTCCAGATCACCTGTTTCACCTCACCTACTTTCGCAAAACTAATTTTTAATAGCGCGTTTACACAGAGATTAACGGTTTGGATTCAGACGGTTTCAACATTCCAACCTTACCGTAAACAACAACCTAGTGCAATGCGAGTCTAACGTCTTATACTACACGGTTAATGTTTGTTGATATTTTTGTACAATACGTGCACTTTCTGAACCGACTAATTATATCAGCACACAAACTATTATAAACTAACTTAAACATAGAACAGAAAACACCCAGCCCCCAATCCATAAATTCATCACAGTGAAAGGGGTAGTAGTTTCAATTCCATAAATGTTAAATTTTTCGACCATACCGGGAATAGAGCTCGGGACTAAGTAGGTGGACACGCTACTGTCCGAGCTAGACTACGGTTATGCTTATCCAAGATAATCAAGTGTTGAAATTAAAACCATCTGAAGAAACACATCACGCGACAGAACGATTTCCATTTTCAAGGCAGTCAATCAAATCTAACGGGAGATGTTGCCACTTAAACGTCACGCACAGCAATATGGCCGAAAAGGAAGGGGGGGGGGGTGACAGGGAAGAGGGTGTTCGTCAAGTCTAGAGACCAATGGCCCATTTACCACTGCGGGTTGAGCATACGCCAACCAGGGGTTTCAATACAGTAAGCTGATGATTATCATATGTCACGTGGAGAGAGAACAAGGATATCGTTATGTTTTTATTTGTGGACGTGTTTTTATTTTATTTTGGCTTTATTACAAAACTTAAAATAGTTAACGTAAAATAACAAGTATTGTATAGTATATAAACCAGAATATTTTTCAATGTGGCCAAAGGTTTGGCGAGTTAGAAGTGTTATTCTCCACACAATGTAAAAATGAACATTTAAAACAACACACTGTCTGAACAAAGTTATTCAAGACGAGTATACTTTTGACTACTCAGTTACAACTGCCTTACACGCAAATGATGAAAATTGCCCAAATTGAAAATGTATGACAATTTAATGCGAAATTG
This sequence comes from Timema douglasi, assembly GCA_901482245.1. NCBI lineage: Eukaryota > Metazoa > Arthropoda > Insecta > Phasmatodea > Timematidae > Timema > Timema douglasi. Next base: position 62,561 of record CABEEJ010004043.1, read on the forward strand.
GACAACATTTTTGTTTTGAAAGTTGCAGAAACATTGGCTGAATATCTGCACTAAATGCACATCTTATCTCCACCTCAAAATTGACATAAACCATTCAAGATTTGTATTTTGACTTTATGAATCTTATCGAAGAGAAACGTCGATTCATCCACACTGGTTGATCGGGGTAATAATTTCGAAATGTCCTATTTCAAAGTTGGTAGATCATTGTCAATTGGAATAGATTTCCACATATCTGCGACTGAATAAGTCTGGTAAATTATATAGTGTTCTAGACTCTGAAGAGAATAATATTCAAGACCACACTTGTCGAATAACAAAACGGTGTAAATTTCTTTGCTTGAATTTGTAATATCAGAGTGGAATAATTGACGTAATCATTAAAATGCCAATTTGATGTCAATTAAATCGGAAAAACATGATTTAAATTTCTGGGACAGGTTTTTTTTGTATAATTTACGAAGAGTTTCTATTTCACGACAAGAAGACCACACTTCTTTTTTTACCAATGATATGGAGGGAATATCAAGTTACAACCAGCTCACACCGTAAGAAAACAGTTATTTTTACTGTGAGAGCTGGCAAACTAAAATGCTCCAATTGTTTACTTTTGCTAGAGTGAAAATTTAGCCCGGATATTTTTAATGTCTGTACTGACAAGGATTCAAATAGTATACCTTTGGATTTACATGAAAGTGAGAAACTTTCTTTCTAAATCGCATGACTCTAAAACAGGTCACGGTACTATTAACAATGACTACAGAAACGCACTGACAATCTCTTAAACGGGACATGAATTTATACGATCGAGAGCGAAAGAGCCCATCAATTTTTCCGGGAAAGGTATTTTCCCACAACTTCTAGTGTTCTTTTACAAGCCACAATCGACATGGGTCCGACGGTTTTACTTCCCTTCCGAAAGAAGTTGTGTTACGGTATCTAATCACTCAAGAAAAATCTGTCCACCCCAGCTGGGTTTGAACCCACGAACATCGGGCCATAATTTTATTTAATCGTGCATGGTTAAAAAGTATTATTTATATGTTCAGTATTAAATTAGGGCAAACAAAAAACGTTGTTTAGGTCTATAAATTAATTATTTTTTAAAACCTTAAATATCAAAATTAGAGCGAAAAAGCAATTATTTAGGTGCATACATTAATTATTTGTACAACCTCATATCTAAGAATTATTATTTTGTGGCATAGCATTGCACCAAGCCCTTCATAATGTATATAACAATGTTCAAAGTGAGGGTAGTGAATGTACCAAGTTTAAATTAAATCATAAGGAAATAATTTGTTTGGTTTTTTTTATGTTTTAAAACTCAAATTTAAACATTTTGTTTGCTTAGCATTGCCATTGCACTAAGCTATATATTTATAAGAATAGTAGAGGACCAGAAGGAGGGATTGGCTGGGTAAAAAAATAATCTTTTATGTGGGGTAAAAATTGTAATTTGCCAGGAATGTAGAAGAATTACTCCAATAACAAAATAAATTTTAAATATTTACTAATTAGAAATTCCCAAAACTAAAATTATAAATTACTTTTCAGTGTGTTAAAAAGATTTAAATTTATCAGGCGGGTATAAGAACCACTCCAAACAAGCATTAAAGTATGAATCTTAAATTTCAAAATGAAGAAGCTGTAAATGGGGAAGGATGGGCTTCCTCAAGATTCCTAAAACTAATATAGAAAACATTTGATGGTGTGATAAAAATATATTAGTTTGAAAGTCAATTGACACCCATGAAGAGACGAATGACGTTCAAACATATCGGATTTAAAAACTTAAGCCCGGGAAATGGAAGAACTTGGAATTTATACTTGTAGCTATTATAAAACCCTACTTTTCTGTGTGGCGCTTACACCTTTTAGTCGTTACAGCTTTTTTATATTTAGTTTTTTGTGCTTTTAACTGTTTGATACTTTTAATCTTTTTACCATTATTACTTAACTTTTTTAAAATAGATTAGTTAAATTTTTACCATTTTTACCGTTTTAACCTTTTTACCCTAAATTATTTCTCCCGGGCAAAGAAAGTCAGGTAGGTTACTTCATGTGAATATATGTCAATATAGTAAAAAGTAAATTTAATTAATTTTTTCAAAGAGATAAAAAGGATAAGTAAACATGGTGAAAAATGCAAAAATTATATAACAGGATTAAAAGATTAAAACCAGGCAAAAACAGGGTTTAAAAAGGGGTCAGAAGGGCAAAATGATGAATGAGAAGGGATAAATAAAGTAAGTGTGTCAAAAGGGTAAACAGGGATCAAAGGTTAAAAACGGCAAATCGTCTAAAAAGGCTAAAGAGGGTAAACAGGATAAAATGGCAAAAGTGGCAAAAAAAGCTAAAACAATCTATTATTAATTTACGCCTTTTTCCTCTAATGCCCTTTTTACCCCCTTTTCAATTTAAAAAAAATTCTTATTACGCTTTCTATCTCTTTTACTTAGCCTCTATTTTAAATGAGTAGATTAGTTTTTACCCTTTTTACTACGTTTACCTTAAACTATTTCTCCCGGACAGAGCCGGGTAGTTCATGTTAGTCATATTATAAGAGTCAACTGTTGATCAAAACCTTCTGATAAATGTTGGATGCCAGTTAATTTAGTCACCTGAAGCCCGAATAACATAAATTTATCACCAAATCAAAAACTTCCCATTTATTCAAGAGGACACAAGAGGCTGACTTTTTTCCATGTGGAGTAGGAATAATACATTTTACTCAAACGAGTATGACATAACAAAAAAACAATAAATCTTTCAGAGGAAAATTACGCGCAACGAAGTGTATGAAACAGCCAAACAAAACCGTAATAATGGAAAGTAAAAGGCTTGAACCGTCACTCATGCTATAGTAGGGG
>CABEEJ010004044.1:0-14630 GCA_901482245.1 Timema douglasi
GATTAGGCATAGTCGATTCAAATAGAAGGAATTTTAAACAGGTGGATTGGGAACCGATAATTCAACTAGATGGAATTGTAAGAAGGAGGATTGGGCACAGTCGATTCAACTAAATTAAGTTATAAGCAGGTGGGTTGTCCACTTCATTGTAGAGTATTAAGGAGGTGAATCACGGCGGGTGACAAGTGAGGTGACTTCCAAGGTGAATTATTTCTAATCAATTCAAAAGAAAACACTAAGACTAACTTATTTGAAAGAGATTTTCCCGTTTGTACACATACATTCATTTACTTTGCTAATAGTTTTTTCATATTTAACCAATAACACAACTTTAAATTTAAAAAAATATTTTTTAATGAAATTGCAACAAACCATAACTGCCCAAGAATATTTGTATCATTTTCTTTTAACGAACATTGACTACAGTCTGCAATAAAATAATTATTAATAACATTCTAGTAACATAATGAACAATACCTTGCTGGTGTATTCTACGACCTATCGGCGTAAAAGTTGACCCAGATGAATATTCGGCTAGCAGTCGTGGCAGTGTTACCAAGCAATCCACACTGATTTATAGCGATCAAATAAACATAGTTATTGTTTCGTGTCCAAATATTTCGTAAACAATAATTCATATTTGTTTGTTGGAAAAATAACATCAAAGGAAGAAATTAACAAAATCCCTAGTGTGGTTGGTTTCTAGTCCATTTGACGGAAAGGATGACATAAAATATGGTAAGTAAAAAACGTGTTTGGGTGTTGACAATTTGAACTAGTTAGTGAGATTTGAGTCCTGTAGTAATTAACAAAACTTATTTTTAACTAACCATTTATTTACTTAGTCGAAACTTTAGTAACATAAGCAAAGGGCAATTGTTGTTGAATAGTATAAAAGACAAAGGTCTCCATACTACGAGCCGGATGCTAAATTTATCTGATATAAATATTTGCTTCAAATGTTAAAAAAAAATAGTATTCACTCAAAACAATAATAAAAAAGGCGTATAGAACGAACGGTTGTTAAGACGTGATGCAAAATTAAAAAAAAAATTAAAAATTCCACCTCTTGTATACAATATATATATACATTACAACCATAGGTGCCATCTGCAGGGGTGGTTTGCTTACTAAGCATAGCAAAACATATTTTCAGGACAGCTCTGCACCCCCCAAACTATTCAGCCTTTTTAAAACCATAATATTAGGGCGCTAGTTCTATTTAGGATATAGGGTTGCGCTGCGAACAGTGTTTAATAAAGTAGCAAATGGCAGGTGCTGCCATCTCGTATGTAAACAGGCGTTATTAGGTTGGTAGCACTCACCACTCGTGAACCGACAGTCCGGCATTCGTCAACATGTTTTCACTATAGTTTTTTTAGTTGCAGTTCTCGAATAGTATGTATTATTATTGTGTTGTTCATGTTTATTCTCCTACGTTGAACAGTTTAGGCAGTAGTACAATAGAAGAACATTATTCTGGTCGCCAATCCATTTTATTTTTCATAACTTGGAAATGTCGGGGGACAGAGTTTTTTTTTTACTAATTCCGGCTCATTTTTTCCCCGTTGATTACGAATTTGCTGGGTGCCACTCCGGCACTCTTGGGCAAACGCCGTTACATTGGAAAAATGGCGTTTAAAAGCTTTTTTTTTTGTTTGTTTGTAATATTTCATCAACCGTTAGTCATACGGAAAATTTTATGATTAAATTAGATAAAGATCGTACATTTCTACTCAAAAAAGGTATCGTACATATATTTCGGTAAATTTAACGGTTTTATCACAATGTGAGAAATTAATGTTATTATTTTCTATCTTTTTCTATTATTCAAATTGAAATGCTAAAATTAAGTACTGTGCTATTAAAAAAATCGAATTTTATTCTTTTTTTGTAACCGTTTGTAAATAACATTCATAAAACATTTACCAAATTACAATCTTAGCTTTGTCCATTTACACTTATTGTAACCCCCTCCCATTCGCCTCTTCAAACAAACGTCAGCAAAACTTCAATTAAATAGCCATTGTTTTTTCTCAAACAATAATGTTGTGATTATTTGTTGCTATGATAATAATACATCAAATTTTCAATTCAAAGTAGTCTTTCATTATTTAAAGAAAACATTACATATTAAACTTGTGTAACGGACTAAAAACATAATTTTTAGGGTTAATAATAATAATAATAATAATAATATTTAGCACCACGTCTTACTACCCGTTCGTGTTATACGCTTTAAGTACTAATTACGCTAATGGATTAGGAATTGGGAAGGGTTAATTAGAGTAATTGAACCCGAATTTGCGTGGAGGGAGAGTGGAAAACCATTTATGAAATACCACCCCCAGTTCACCCGACCGAGATTCGAACCTCGATCACCCCGTCCTCAGCAGTCGAGCTCAACACGACTAGCGCGTTAGCCAATTACGCCACCGAGGCGGGTTTAGGGTTAATTAAAATAGAATACAACATTTCTGAGTATTTAAATGTCGTTATATTCTAATATTATATCATCCTCTTGATTAAGTTCCTTTAAGTTTCTAATTTGGAGGTTTAAAACACTCTTTTCCGTCTCACAACATATTGTACACGTCAATTTTCCAGCGCAAATTAGTACTGGCTTATCTTTCTAAAAAACTGAGCTACAGATTTATATATCCCAGACAGGCCATTAATATTATTATTATTGCATGGCGTAGCTAATGCTCGCTTACTTATACTGAACTGACGTCATCATGGTGATTTATTGTATTTATCTACAATTAATATTCTAATAATAATTCCAAATTCACATATTTACGATAAAATTCCTCCTTGTTACGTCTTCGGTACTCAATCAATTTGTTTACCATTTCTTCTAATTGAATCGATGGTGCACACTCCTCATATAAAAAGGTCCCAATCCACACCCACCCGATATCGTATCTGAAGGATGTTTTTCATATATATATATACATATACATATAGTTTGGGCTCACATTTAATTTAAGTTATAAATTAACAGTTTATTCTCTAGCCATTTGGATCAAGCCACAAGTAAACACTATACTAAATTTAATGAAAAATTAAGATTATTAAACAAAATAAGCGTTTGTTTTTTTAATATCTTATAACAAAACAAATAATCCTGGATATCCTAATATCCCTCAAGAATAATATATTCTAAATACACTGTTCTAGTTTTAATGAGTCATTAGTAAGGAAAAAAGAAGAGTAATCGTTTATTTGAATAAGTGGGCCTAGAATGATACTGTTAAACTAAAAAGTGTGTAATTTAACTTTGATCTCCTTGCCATCAGCAGTGCAATGTTCAATATCCTCCAGAGGTTAGTTGGAGTATCTTTAGAGCATCTTTATTGAAGTGGAGTATAGGAGTATGCCCTAACCCTAGAGCTCCTTGTTGAAGTGGAGTGTAGGAATGTACCCCTAACCCTAGAGCTCCTTGTTGAAGTGGTGAGTGGAATGTACCCCTACCATTAAAGCATCCTTGTTAAAGTGGAGTGTAGGAATGCACCCCTAACCTTAGAGCTCCTTGTTGAAGTGGAGTGTAGGAATGCACCCCTAACATTAGAGCTCCTTGTTGAAGTGGAGTGTAGGAATGTACCCCTAACATTAGAGCTCCTTGTTGAAGTGGAGTGTAGGAATATACCCCTAACCTTAGAGCTCCTTGTTGAAGTGGTGTGTAGGAATGTACCCCTAACCTTAGAGCTCCTTGTTGAAGTGGTGTGTAGAATGTACCCCTAACCTTAGAGCTCCTTGTTGAAGTGGTGTGTAGGAATGTACCCCTAACCTTAGAGCTCCTTGTTGAAGTGGTGTGTAGAATGTACCCCTAACCTTAGAGCTCCTTGCTGAAGTGGAGTGTAGGAATGTACCCCTAACCTTAGAGCTCCTTGTTGAAGTGGTGTGTAGGAATGTACCCCTAACCTTAGAGCTCCTTGCTGAATTGGAGTGTAGGAATGTATCCTTACCTTTGAGTTCCTTGCCATCAGGAGTGCAGCCATCATCTTTTTCGGCCAGAAGGCAATCGACATATCCCTTAAGCAATCTGTCATTTCCAAGGATTTTGTCCAGGTCCACGTTGTCGAACTTGGTGGTGTACCCCTCCTCTGATTGGGCGAGTCCCAGGAAGACCGCGAGGACGCAAAGACTGAGAACGCACTTCATGTTGTTGTGATAGTGCACACTTTGCAGACGGCGGCTTTTATAGATACCACGGTCGGATTTGGCCTTCAAAGGTTTCTCCTTAAAGACTGCATACATAACTCACGATGATATTTTTTTAATGCATTTATCTTGAACAGTGAATCACACAAACTTCAATAATCATTATATATATATATATATATATATATATATATATATACTCACTGTTTATTTGCATTCTAGTTAATAACAGTGGATGCACTAATAATGCAATCGTGACGTAAAGGTTAAAGATTATGCTGCAAATTGTTTTGTTGTTGACCTTCCCCTCTCTCTCTTATTTTCAATTATTTCTAAACAATAATACACTAGTTCTTATAGGATACTAGCTAATATACCCAATTTTTGCACGGGAAATATATAAAATAGCTTTGTTATTTTTATTATGTAAAATTAAACACAGGCAAAAGTAATCAAATATTAAACTATGTTAAAATATTTATCATTTACTGAATTTTTCATTGTGTTTCGAAACTCGAAAGTAGTCAAAAAAGAGATGTAATTTGAACGAGTTTCAAAAGTTGACATTTATTTTGAAGTTTAAGTTATTCATTATCTATACAAAAGGCTTTGAGCTTTTGGTGGTGATTAAAAAGAAGATAAATGGTTGTTAGTGAGTTAAAACAAATTATATAATAAAGATGTAGAGTTTGTATAAATAATTATTCATTTACAACGTTTCTGGCCTAATCCGATAGGCTATTTCGAACCCCAAATTTTTTTTTTTTGTTTTGGACTTTCCTGTAGAACATTATATTAAAACCTACCAGAGTTCCAAATTTTATATTTACATTACGTATAGAATAATTGTTCGAATTTCTCATGCGGACAACCAAATATCCAAAATATCTTCTATAGTAATAAAAGGAAATATTTGTCTGTGTGTGTGTTTGTTTTTGTGCGATGCCCAACGAAATCTTCAGCACGCAAAAATCGGAAATTTTTAACATAGGTGGACCGAAGGTGGTCCAAATGCACCTTGAAGCCAGATTTATAATTTTTATTAGTTTTTTAACTAGGTTATTCTTAACAAATTTTTGAAGGGGTTACGAGCAACGCCGTGAGGGATTGCTAGTATCAAATAAAGATATTATACATCCAGTTTCGATGTTTATAAAAAATATTATCTTACATTATCAAGATAATCAGGGTAATCATAATCCAAATATATCTAACAATGAATTTTCAAAACAATCTTTGAAACGATTTATTTATCAGCCCATAAACTGAGTACACAAACAAACCCAATACATAGAAGATTCAATTTATGTACATTATTACAAAAACATATAGGAAAAATGAGCAACAGAGTTTAACAAATATAGATAAAATAATCTCGTAAAGAAACAGAAATTACTGGCACAATTTGAATTTTCTGCTATGAAACTAAATTTTATCATATATTATTGTTATTATTATTGTTTATTATTATTATTATTATTATTATTATTATTCATAGCCCCACATCTTACTACCTGTTCGGTGTATATGCACTTACGTTAATGTGTAATGGTAGGGTAATTGTGAGATGGAATGGAGGACCTACAGTTTAACGTGGGATTCGAACCACTGTGGAGGCCTGGCATTTCACACATTCACAAGTTGTGATTAATACACGTCTTGTCAGAAGTGAAAGAAGGGTTTGGCAATCAGATAAATATGTGCTGGGACCAAGGATTGAACCCCGGACTCCTAGCACAGAAGTCCGACACCTTACCCCTAGACTGCCAGGTCATCTTCTTCATATATTTTTTGAAATTTGTAGCTCCCCATTTTTTTTTTTGTTCTAATTTTAAAACTTCAGATTTTCGTTGTTTTTTGTGTATATATTTTTGGTGGTCTTTGTATCTACATGATTAAAATATTTAAATTTTCTACTACAACGAGAGACTCTTATTTTTTTAGGTTTTCTATATTTTAGCCACCCTTTCCCCCTATTTATCAAATTCTTACTATGAAATTTTGAAAAAACTCTCATATTTTTCTAGTTATCTGAAACAGCCCATCCCTTCTCCTGACAAATTTCGATTTTTTTTTATCACACCAAAAAATATTATTCTTTAGATTTTGGAAATTTCCATTCCTCACTCTCCTTCTAATCCCATTTCACTTCTACTTGTTTTTAAATTAAAAAATGTTCAACTTCTTTTAGTTATTTAAGGTTGTCACTATAATGTAGGGGGTCCATCTATCGTCCCCCACTCGTTTTTTGCTAACTATTATTTGATTTTTTGAGTATAAGACCTGAAACGAATACAATTAGGAAATTTAAACATTTTATTCTATGGTCCACTTTGTGAAACTTGAAATAACTGAACAAAAAAATAGACCAAATATAAACTCACAAAAATGAGAGATTTTCTGGGATGAAGAGCATACGCATATTTAAATACCAGCTGGCGTTGAGAGGTCTTCAGGTGTTGGCAAAGACTGTCCACGTGTTAAAGGACCAGCTGGCGTTGATAGATCTTCAGGTGTTGGCAAAGACTATCCACGTGTTAAAGGACCAGCTGGCGTTGATAGATCTTCAGGTGTTGGCAAAGACTGTCCACGTGTTAAAGTACCAGCTGGCGTTGAGAGGTCTTCAGGTGTTGGCAAAGACTGTCCACGTGTTAAAGTACCAGCTGGCGTTGAGAGGTCTTCAGGTGTTGGCAAAGACTGTCCACGTGTTAAAGTACCAGCTGGCGTTGAGAGGTCTTCAGGTGTTGGCAAAGACTGTCCACGTGTTAAAGTACCAGCTGGCGTTGAGAGGTCTTCAGGTGTTGGCAAAGACTGTCCACGTGTTAAAGTACCAGCTGGCGTTGAGAGGTCTTCAGGTGTTGGCAAAGACTGTCCACGTGTTAAAGTACCAGCTGGCGTTGAGAGGTCTTCAGGTGTTGGCAAAGACTGTCCACGTGTTAAAGTACCAGCTGGCGTTGATAGATCTTCAGGTGTTGGCAAAGACTGTCCACGTGTTAAAGGACCAGCTGGCGTTGATAGATCTTCAGGTGTTGGCAAAGACTATCCACGTGTTAAAGGACCAGCTGGCGTTGATAGATCTTCAGGTGTTGGCAAAGACTGTCCACGTGTTAAAGGACCAGCTGGCGTTGATAGATCTTCAGGTGTTGGCAAAGACTATCCACGTGTTAAAGTACCAGCTGGCGTTGATAGATCTTCAGGTGTTGGCAAAGACTGTCCACGTGTTAAAGTACCAGCTGGCGTTGAGAGGTCTTCAGGTGTTGGCAAAGACTGTCCACGTGTTAAAGTACCAGCTGGCGTTGATAGATATTCAGGTGTTGGCAAAGACTATCCACGTGTTAAAGTACCAGCTGGCGTTGATAGATCTTCAGGTGTTGGCAAAGAATATCCACGTGTTAAAGTACCAACAGATGTTGATGTAACTTCCTGTGTCAATGGAGCTCTAGATGTTGAAGAATGCTCTGGAAGAGCATTCTACTCAGGGACGGGTTTATTCCCAGTTGACTTAACAACTAAATAGGTTTCACGGAAAATATTTGGATTTAAAGGACAGAGGTCTGTCTTTCTCAATCCGTTGATTGCTGTTTCAGGGTTGCAGCTTGCACATGACATTTCCTAAACAGTGAAGTGATCTGAAGCTTTCTGACAATACGGTTCGGATTATTTGAGAGCCAATTCTCAACAAATTTTGCGTTATATGTCTTAAGAGGAAACACGAAACAAACACCCATGGGTTGCATCTTGGCTGTAGACTGTGGAGGCAAGCAAACAATTGAGACGCCAGTTTCTCTTGCGCTCTAGATCAGATGGATGTTACGAGTGTGTGAATAGTGACCGTCTAACACAAGAACAAATCGATTTTCTTTAGTTGGCCTCACTTTGACAATAAAATGTTCCAGCCACCTGGAAAAAAGGGAGCCACTGATACGCCCGCTAACAGAGACACCACCTATCGAACCAGGAGTTGCTTCATCTAACAGTTCCACCTGCCACTGCTTCTGAGGAAAGATTAACATGGAGGGATAGAACTGTCCTGCCGCAGACATGCTGCAGACTCCAGAGATGGTTGCTCCTCGTTCTGAGGAAAGATCAACATGGAGGGATAGAACTGTCCTGCCGCAGACATGCTGCAGACTCCAGAGATGGTCGCTCCTCGTTCTGAGGAAAGATCAACATGGAGGGATAGAACTGTCCTGCCGCAGACATATTGCAGACTGCAGTGATGGTTGCTCCTCGGTCTGCAGAAGACAGCTTGTGTACTTCTTTTTCCCCCTTTAGCTGTTATTATTTTAATAGCTTTATGCTGTACAATAGAAATGCACATATCATCAACATTAGATATTCTAGAAGGATCAGAATTATCCTTTTCTAACTCCTGTTTGTACATGGAAAAAACCTCTGAATATTTTCACGGGTGGATTCTCGAATTCTAGCAAGCGATAAATTTTGTGGTTTTCTAACAGAAAGATGTGGGTACCTTTTCAAGAAAATACACTGCCATTTTCGGTCAGCCCTCCCTGTCTTAATAAAAAAAAAAGGGTGAGAAAGATTTTTCTTTATAGCTAACTGGAAAGCCGTCCTTTTAAGATCTGCCTGAATCATTCCATAATAGTTCCTTTGCATTTCCATACAATAATCAACCAGCAATTTTTCAACCTCCTCAGTTAAACTAGGTTTTCTTTCTACTTTATTTCTTACACATTCTTCAGCTTGAACACCAGACATTACATAGTCCTTCAAAGTTGCTCTTTGTATATTAAACACTTTCACGGTAGTTTTGTGTCCCATCTTTTTTTATCCCTTACAGCTTTTATGGCTTCTATCATTGATTCCTTGTTCCACTACTTACGTTTCCCCATCTAGAAACACACCAATAGAAAATATTATACTAGTGGACGAAATTTGGGGTTCACTTAGGGGACGAAGTCAGGGCCAGTGTACACAAACAATATGGCGACATGATTCTCAAAACACGCTTTGTTTCTTGTCCTCTAGCATACGTATTGTAAAAATAGACATCATAAGCTACATATTACAGATATTTGGTGATTTATTTACATATCTTAGTAAGAGATACGGCCTTGGAAATGTGGGCAAAATAATAACTTGAACATTTACAAAAAAATATAAATAAAATTTACTCGCGCAAAAACAAACACAGAGCCACAAGATCACTATAGACTCGCTAATGCGTCATTGGCAAGGTTTAACACTGGCTGCCACCATGATGCAGCACTCAGTAGACGAGAAACCCAGGAGGATGGAATTAGGCGCGGGGGCGAATAATCGGCCCGGTAGTTTACCTGTATGTAAATATTACATTTTTATACCACAAAGGAAAAGTTTTATTCTATTTGATTGAGATTTTCTTTTACTGCTGATAAGGGGGAGATTTTGGTTTAAATCTTGGTCGGGTGTCCGTCCTATGGTGGTTTTTCCTTAATGGTTTTCCACCAACTCTCCACGTAAATACGCGTACACTCTCCCTGTAGTCCAGTCTTCCTCATCTATAGCGCATTAGTATAATTATTATTTAAGTTTGTGTCCTATCAATCTAGGTATAAGGTGCCAGACTTCTATGATGGGGGTTCGGGGCTCAATCCTTGGTCCCGTCACAGGTTTATCTGATTACCAAACCCTTCCTTCACCTCTGACAAGACATCTTGTGAATGTGGGGAATGCCAGGCCTCCACCGTGGTTCGGATCCCACGTTAAAATGTAGGTCCTCCATATCATCTCACAATCAACCTACCATTACATACTAGCGTAAGTGCGTATAACCCGAACGGAAAGCAAGGCGTGGTGCTAAAAACAAACAAAAAACTTAATAGTTCATTTAGATAAGCTCTTTAATTTTCAAAGAGTGTGGAAGTTCTTTGAGTAACATTACATCCTCTTCTTCGAAAGTCCCACGTCCAGTATCTAGTTTAGCCTGTCGGAAGCAGTACTGAATATTGTCCATCGCCCCACTCCTTCACGCCTAACAAATTAACCTGTTTGCCTTTGATTGCTGCAACCGTGGTATGAAGCCTAAACCCCTTAATATGGGGTGCATCCATAGCTGTCTGCACTCAGCCTTTCTTACACATCTCATTCCATAAATTCAGTTGTCCCATGTGTTACCAAAGTAGGAAATTTGGTAGAGAAACTGTGTTTCAAGTCTCGAGTACAAACACCAATAAAAGTTTGTTTTTAAATAACTACAATGTCACAATGTTTTACATGATAAATCAAACAGAATACTTGTTATTAATAGAAAAAATAATTTTGGTTAGTTTACTGATGATTGATAGACTACTTTAAAATTTGAAATCGTTCGGACATGGCTTTAATAATTTTTCTCAAACTTTCTATCACATATGATTAACAAAAAAAAAATGTTATTATTATTAGCACCACGTCTTACTACCCGTTCGGGTTATACGCACTTACGCTAATGTGTAATGGTAGGGTGATTGTGAGATGAAATGGAGGACCTACAGTTTAACGTGGAATCCGAACCACGGTGGAGGCCTGGCATTCCCCACATTCACAAGATGTCTTGTCAAAGGTGAAGAAAGGGTTTGGTAATCAGATAAATCTTTGCCGGGACCGAGGATTGAACCCCGGCCGCCAGCATAGAAGTCTGAAAAAATAATGTTATTTCCTGAGTAAAACTTATATGAGTGACTGATAATCAATTCTGAAAGATATTTCTAAACTAAAATAGACAAAAAAAAGTATGTTCCAATATGTGGTAATATTTTTTACAAACTTGGTTATACAGGGTGGATCTGAAACAATTATACGATTAGTAACAAATAAATTAACACTTTAATTGAAAAGTAAGTATTCGCTATCTAAATAAAAGCAAACTTCATAATACACTTGAACACTTTTTGAAGATAATATTACTCAGGTGAGGTCCACCGGACGTCAGACAAATCTTAGTCTGTTGTACATCACTTCCCTCAGCAGGTCTCATTGTTTCCACACAACCCTGTATTTGTTTTATACATACAGTATTTATATAATAATGCGACTGGTCCACTGACTAAACCGAACGTAAATAATATAAAATCTGTTAACATTTTCAAGCGTGCACTTTCGACAAACCAAGCCTGCTATGTCACTCTAAGCCACAAATTAACCAGAGTAAGCTACTCATGTGAAATGTGCAGAAAATAACAAGGCAAATTTTTATTTTTATTGTATTGCTTAGCTAACACATTCCTTAATAGGATATTTTACTTCGTCAAAAGGACGGGTAGATTGTATATTAGTGCGGATTGTCCACATGTGTAGCGAACGTTTATCAAGTGTTACTAATGTGTAATGAACGTTTATAAATTGGTCTGCCTGTGTATTGAACGTTTATCAAGTGGTCCCCATGTTTAATGAACGCTTATCAAGTGGTACTAATGTGTAATGAGCGCTTATAAAGTGGTACTAATGTGTAATGAACGTTTATCAAGTGGTCCCCATGTTTAATGAACACTTATCAAGTGGTACCAATGTGTAATGAGCGCTTATAGAGTGGTACTAATGTGTATTGAACGTTTATCAAGTGGTCCCCATGTTTAATGAACGCTTATAAAGTGGTACTAATGTGTAATGAGTGCTTATAAAGTGGTCCCCATGTTTAATGAACGCTTATAAAGTGGTACTAATGTGTAATGAGCGTTTATAAAGTGGTCCCCATGTTTAATGAACGCTTATAAAGTGGTACCAATGTGTAATGAACACTTATCAAGTGGTACTAATGTGTAATGAGCTCTTATCAATTGGTCTTCCTCTGTATTGAACGTTTATCAAGTGGTAATAATGTGTAATGAGCTCTTATCAAGTGGTACTAATATGTAATGATCTCTTATCAATTGGTATTCCTGTGTATTGAACGTTTATCAAGTGGTACTAATGTGTAATGAGCTCTTATCAAGTGATACTAATGTGTAATGAGCTCTTATCAATTGGTCTTCCTGTGTATTGAACGTTTATCAAGTGGTACTAATGTGTAATGAGCTCTTATCAATTGGTCTTCCTGTGTATTGAACGCTTATAAAGTGGTACTAATGTGTATTGAACGCTTATCAAGTGGTCCCCATTTTTAATGAACGCTTATCAAGTGGTACTAATGTGTATTGAACGTTTAACAAGTGGTCCCCATGTTTAATGAACGTTTATCAAGTGGTCCCCATGTTTAATGAACGCTTATAAAGTGGTACTAATGTGTAATGAGCGCTTATCAAGTGGTCCCCATGTTAAATGAACGCTTATAAAGTGGTACTAATGTGTAATGGACGTTTATCAAGTGGTCCCTATGTGTATTGAACGCTTATCAACTGGTACTAATGTGTAATGAGCTCTTATCAATTGGTCTGCCTGTGTATTGAACGTTTATCAACCGGTCCCCATGTGTATTGAACGCTTATCAAGTGGTACCAATGTGTAATGAGCGCTTATAAAGTGGTACCCATGTTTAATGAACGCTTATAAAGTGGTACTAATGTGTAATGAACGTTTATCAAGTGGTCCCTATGTGTATTGAACGCTTATCAAGTGGTACTAATGTGTAATAAGCTCTTATAAATTGGTCTGCCTGTGTATTGAACGTTTATCAACTGGTCCCCATGTGTATTGAACGCTTATCAAGTGATACTAATGTGTAATGAACGCTTATCAAGTGGTCCCCATTTTTAATGAACGCTTATTAAGTGGTCCTCATGTGTATTGAACGCTTATCAAGTAGTCCCCATGTGTATTGAACGCTTATCAATTGGTCTTCCTGTGTATTGAACGTTTATCAAGTGGTCCCCATGTGTATTGAACGCTTATCAAGTGGTACTAGTGTGTATTGAACGTTTATCAAGTAGTCCCCATGTGTATTGAACTTTTATCAAGTGGTACTAATGTGTAATGAACGCTTATCAACTGGTCCCCATTTTTAATGAACGCTTATTAAGTGGTCCTCATGTGTATTGAACGCTTATCAAGTGGTACTAATGTGTAATGAGCTCTTATCAATTGGTATTCCTGTGTATTGAACGTTTATCAAGTGGTACTAATGTGTAATGAGCTCTTATCAAGTGGTACTAATGTGTAATGAACTCTTATCAGTTGGTCTTCCTGTGTATTGAACGTTTATCAAGTGGTACTAATGTGTAACGAGCTCTTATCAAGTGGTACTAATGTGTAATGAGCTCTTATCAATTGGTCTTCCTGTGTATTGTAAGCTTATAAAGTGGTACTAATGTGTATTGAACGTTTATCAAGTGGTCCCCATGTGTATTGAACGTTTATCAAGTGGTCCCCATGTGTATTGAACGTTTATCAAGTGGTACTAATGTGTAATGAACGTTTATAAATTGGTCTGCATGTGTGTTGAAGGTTTATCAAGAGGTCCCCAAGGGTATTGAACACTTATAAAGTGGTCTCCATGTATATTGAACACTTATCAATTAGTCCCCATGTATATTGAACACTTATCAAGTGGTCTCCATGTATATTGAACAGTTATCAAGTGGTCCGCATGTATATTGAACACTTATCAAGTGGTCCCCATGTATATTGAACAGTTATCAAGTGGTCTCCATGTATATTGAACAGTTATCAAGTGGTCCGCATGTATATTAAACACTTATCAAGTGGTCCCCATGTATATTGAACGCTTGTCAAGCGGTATCCATATTTTTCGAAGTATGTTTCTATTTTTACTTTATTGCTTACAACTCTTCTCCAACTCTAATTTAGTATAAATTATACCCTAACCATTTCTATTACGTTGGTGAATGTATGTGGATGTCCTTAACAGGTAATAAAAGGAAGAAAACATAAAATAATTACAATTAGACACGGTAATCAAGCCTTGAGTAATAACATCTTGTACACCCAACAGCGTAAGTTGTGTATAGCACCTTCCTAGTGTTTTAGAACACGTCTGTCCATAATAGACACGGTATCATCACAACCCTTATAATAAGTTAAACGAAATAAACAAATAAAAGCTCATTTGTTTGCATAATTAAGGCTCTGGTACAATAAATATAATCAGTTGAATCAAAACCTAAAATAATACATTAAATGCTTACACGAGTGTGTCTTACATTCGACACTTACTGTTCCTTTAAAAAGGGATAATTTTCGGGTAAAACGGATGGATGTAAGCCTTTTATAGCATAAATTGATGTAAAAAACATTTATTTTGTGATTGTAGGAGAAGGACGCTAATAAAAACCAACTCATCATAGTTTAAAGCGGTATCAAACTATCGAAAAGCTTTCTATGATAACCCCATTTAAAATAAAAGGTACCGTGCACAGCACATAAATTCTCACCATTTTATCTTAGAATAGACATTTACTAAAAACTCGTAAGATTTGTGAAAGAAATAATAGGTCAATAAATTGTTATAGAAACACTACACTAAATATTATAAATGAAATAATATACCCTGTTACAGTGACGTAGCCAGGATTTTATTTGGCGCA
>CABEEJ010004044.1:27836-71190 GCA_901482245.1 Timema douglasi
TTACCCTTTTATCACCAACCCCTATTTTTTAATAGCCATTTTAGTAATTTAATCATTTTTCATCCCCGGTCGATAACTGATCAATCGTCATTTAATTAGTTATCCCCGCCAGTTGTCTACAGGTGTCACTTCTGACCCAGTAAACAGCACGGAGTAGGGATGAGAACGAAGCCGGTCTCCTGTTTCTCTCACACAATAAGACTTCTCTCACTCCCTACACAGTTGTCGGCCATCATTATTGTTTATGCATCAAGTGTAGTAGTAACGTTGACAATTATTATTTTGCTATCTCAGTGTAACTCTCATATTAACTATTAATCATTCTTATTTTATTAATAACTAGAAATTACTTAAAAATTATGTTTGCCGGGTCAGCTAGTTTTGTTATAAGAGTGTGAAAATATGGACTCTAACTTGAACTTTCATTTTCACTTCACATTCGAGAAAGTATCAATCTGTCAGGCCATACGACTCAAATTATAAGGGTCGGTGTCGTTTTATGAATCTAATTCTCTATTCTGTCCAAGTTTATACTCAATTTTGTTGTTCATCTACAACCAGCCTTTATCATGCCAATAAGAAAGAGGGGAAATAAAATTATTAAACTAATTATCAAAAGTAAAAAAGAAAAGCTCACTGCTAGTTCTCAAATCTTAAAATATTATGTTGTGAAATTATCAAAAAAACATACTTTTTTTAGAGAAAGACTAACTTTATAGCTCTTTTTCATCAGCTTAGATTCAAAGCTCCGCAAATATGACTAAAAAGTCGTTTAAAAAGAGCTAATATTACAATTTCAGGGAAAATGATTTAAAATTACGTTAAAGCTGAACCCCTACGCGGAAATTTCTCGCTTAACGAGTCGGCCTCTTTAGCGACATTGCTTATCTGTGACGTAGCTTCAAGTAAAGATAGGATTCTCCATACATTATCTAAGCTTATTTAGTTATCCTTCGGCGAAAAGTTATCCTTCGGCGAAATTTAAATATATAAACATCGAAACAAAAAATAGTCTAAAAATAGTATTACATTATTACCCCCCTTTTTTTTATCTTGAATTAGTTTTTCAAACAATTATTTTTTAACTGTTAACAACAGAGTCTATTTGTAATCTTCAGAAAAATGTCTGGTAGGTAGGTATATTCCTGTTAGGATGTAGATTAAAGTGTATTTTAAATCATACGATTATATAGAATAGGAGACAATAAAGAGCTTATTTTGAAATACAAGTCAATCTTGTCCAGGAGAAAGTATTTGAGGTGTTTGTACCCGTCCGAGGACTCGGGGAAGTTGTATCACAAGATAAACAAGGAGCCTACCACGATTACCTGATCATTTTCTTCCTTCCATTTTTATTTCGTACATTGACGTCTAAAGTGTGAAAGTGTTTAGGGTGCTTTATATGCCTCAGGTTAAGGACCTTGTCACTGTTGGATGCAAATCCGGAACCTATTTTGTGGGATGGTGAGAGGGGGGATGAAAGGCGTGGCATGGCTTCACAACCAACCAAAGCATACTTCTGCGCCAACAACAACAGATGGATCACAGAAACAGTAGATGGTGCTAATTACCGGACAGGTCTTGCGGAATAATCATACGTTTAGAAATACCAGTTTTCTCGAGAACGCGTGAAACTTTTGTGTTGATATTCTCAACACCCCTTCTTAGATAATGTATCGATGTTTATTAATTGTTACATTTTCTTGTTTTTTGTTATGAAGCCGGAAATTTTCTATTGAAAAATGTCAATTTTATCAATATTTGATCACTGATAAAATTATATAGGAAGTGTTTATTTAAAGAGTATAACTTAATCAACATGCTTCTATTTTTGAACAAACCGTTTCCGAAGAGAAAATTGCAAAAGCATAAAAATTCTTTAAGATAACCGTTTGTTTCCATGGCTCTGAATTTTCACGCCAAATGAAAAGGGCCAATCACCTTAAGGGTTCAATATGATAGAGTGGAGAAATTCGTTGCAGACTTTAGAAATACTGCCCTATTTATTAAGTTGTTTGTTATTTTCAAATATTGTTTAAAATAAAATGTTTAAGAAAATTATCAGTAGGTTTATGGCTAGCTAAAAAGCTTTAAGTTTGCATTTAAGTTTTTTTTAATATCCACACGATCATATATCTTCTCCCTATATTAAAGTAAAATATAGGGATGTGAAAAAAGTATCAATAATCTTACTTATATTAATATTTTCCTTTCGATACTAGTATTTTTATACTCTATACATTTTTTCTGATACTTTTACTTATATTAGTAGGCTATTAACAACGGTATTGGATCGAAATCGAAAGAAACAACTTTTTTGATATCTTCATTCATGCTGGGGTTAAATGTTTACTAGGGTGGACTATGGAGAGAGAAAACTTAGACTATTTCTCAATTCTCATTCATTTTCTGCAGGACAAGAAATAAGCTACTTTAGCATTCTAGCTCTTTTAGCTCATCATTATGGATAGCTATTCATTCTTTCATCATTGTTTAACACTACATTCTGATGCCTGACAGGGTTGAGTGGCGACCAGTCTTACTACCCCTTCCTTTAACAATGAGCATGGGCATCACAAATTAAACAAAATAAGCTTTTGTATAACTTAGTTAACTCAAGGGTGCTCCAAGCAAACGGATCAGAACATTTTATGAGCGTTTAGATATTGTTACTTACTGTTATCGATACTTTTCATTCGATACAACACGGTTTCAAAGTTTTTCTTCTGATACTTTTAATTATTATAGTATCGATATTTTCTTTCGTTATCACATCCCTAACAAAAGGTTAGTAACCTATATCTAACCTTCTAAACCTTCTAACTAAATAAAGTTTTTTTTTTGATAGAGTCACAAAAGAAAATTTTAATAAAATGTGGTATTATTTTATGGGGTATTATGTATGTTATTGAACTTTTTTGTAACCATTTAAAACTAAAAATTTTAAATTTTTAACTGGTCAGAAATTTCGCCCACAGTTTATTGAAAACAATATTTAAAAATATCAAACTACTTCATAAATAATCTGGGATTTGTAAACTTCTGCAAAACTTCTCAGTGCTTTACAATGTAACACCCTTGGAGGTAAAAATGTAGGGAATGAAAGAAAATATCAGTGTTTTTACATCTTTTTTTTTTTTTTGTCAAAATAAAAATAATATTGCTCCAGAAGAAACATCATAGTTTTATTTTACTCACGTGGTGATATAAACAGTTGTTGAGTACCTATCTGTTAAATGACAAGACATCTTGTGAATGTGGGGAATGCCAGGCCTCCACCGTGGTTCGGATTCCACGTTAAACTGTAGGTCCTTCATTTCATCTCACAATCACCCTACCATTACACATTAGCGTAAGTGCGTATAACCCGAACGGGTAGTAAGACGCGGTGCTAATAATAATAATAATATCTGTTAAAGATGTCCTTGAATTTAACGACAACCTTTTATATTGATTAAAAAGTTTCTCATCTAATATCGCTCTGTCCATTATATTTACGAGTATCTTCAACAGCTGTTGATTATCATCACTGGAAAAAACCAAACTCTTTTGTTTCGACTGGAGCAAAATTTTATTTGTTGCGGACAAAAATGTTTTGCCATAAAAACAGCAAAAACACTTACCTTTCCCTACTTTACCTACACTTTAATCTTAATGCACATCCCGGTTCGTAAAACATCTCCGAATTCACCAAGTAGGACAATAAATAAAAATCTCTAACTTGAGGTAAACATTTGTATGAGGATGTGTGAACTTATTATTTTCTTCGCACGCATGATGACGCACAAGGTCCAGCTGAGAGGTTGGTAAACCTGTTAACTCGGTCAATGCTCTCAATGGGTGGCCCCTATACAGGTTTGCCAGCTTCCTATGCAAGTATTGACCTCAAGCTCATTTTAAATTCACACATAAAAGAAACACATCACGTGACGATCCTGAACCAACCATCATCTTTCTCATATCGGCGTGACTTAAAATAATTTCAGCTTTTCTTTTTCCGCGCAGCATCATGTGAAGATGATACTGTAAAAGATAGAATACGGGTAGATCTTAGAATTTACCGGTATATCCTAACATTTACCGATATATGTTGGTAAAAGTCCGACGCATCCTAAAAAATATTTACATGTTGAGTTTTAGCCATCTCTAGGATTTGGTGTGAGAAAGGATCCCCAGTTCTAGGTTTGACCAGCACTCAAAATAAAACCAATAATCTAGCCTAACCTAACCTAGCTGAGCCTAATCCAACCTTTAGGTTAGGTTTGATTCGGCTTGATTAGGTTGGATTAGGCTAGGTTAGGCTAGGTAAGTTAGGCTAGGTTATTGGTTTACCTTTGAGTGCTGGTCAAACCTAGAAGTGGGGGTCCTATTTCCCACCTTATTCTAGTAATGGTTAAAACTCAAAATGTAAACATTTTCTAAGATATTTCCAACTTTTACCAACAGATATCGGCAAATTCTAGGATATACCGGTAAATTCTAAGATTTATTTACCTGTCTTCGGACTTTTACAGTAACAAATCTAGCCAATGATATTTCAAAACCAACGACTCAATCAGTGTGAATGCTCCAACCAAGCGAGATACAAACGGACATCTGCTCCAACTGTTGTGGAACGGTCTGTAATAAATCTTTTAATGCAAAGCTTGTGGTGTTCTCATTATGTGTTGATTTTTTTCCTAGCTATAATTTGAAAGCAGTCATCCTTCATGACAATAATATAAAACATCCTTTTATCTGCTATAGAATGTGTAGTATTAATAACCAGGTGTTTTTGTTTTACGTTGCTATGCATGCATTTCTGATAGCATGTTAATTTATCCAGCCACCCACTTTGGTGGACACGTGGTCTATGGTGCTACTATTGCAGTAGACTAGACTGGCTATGACGGAAGATCGAGGTTCGAATCTCGGACGGGTGTACTTAGAGTGGTGTTTACAAATTGGATTTCCATTCTCTAGCCACGCAAATGAGGGAACCCTTCCTATACATATAACTTTCCTAATCATTAAAACCATTTCCGTAATTAGTACGTAGGCGTATAACCCTAAAGGGTAGTAAAATATAGTGCTGACAAAAATATTGTTCCAAAACATAAGAAGATTAGGCTCGAAATTTTCATCTAAATTGTGAATCAAGCTTTGGTTGGTAACACAAACATGAAGGCTTCACTAACGTCTTCTCTGATTTGCTAGTAAGGAGTAGTTCAGGGTTTCAAATCCTAGCTGGGTATATTGAAATAATTTTTAATAAACGGCCTTTCACCCTTACAACACATAAATATGAAAACATTTAATCTATATTCTATCCTCTTATTCCTTAGCCCGTTGATGTAAATATGAGGATTGTTCGGGCAGGTATAAAAATGCAGTGCATAACTCTTCTAGTTCGTTTATTAAAACTTCATTATTAACGGAATATAAATAATATCTCCTCTGATTTGATCAATGAAATAACAAACGGAGTTTAAGTTCCTTACAAATTCTGAAAAGAATATTTGTTTAGTAAGTGATTACACTTTGAAAGTGTAATCGTTCAACATATCTTATAAGAAAGCTTTAGCTTGATGGAAAAATATTAAATACCACTACTGATAAGTGAATAAACTAACTAGAGAATGATTTAGCAAATATATACTACACTATCTTGAGAACCAAATAGCCAAAGCTATTATATTTTGTTTTAGTGAGGATTTACTCGCATCTAGATATCATATTCTGAAAATTGAAAAATTACACCTGGTCCGGGTTCGATTCCCGTGTCCAGATGTCATTTCTCAATTGTCAAAATAGTATGTCTTAAGAACGTTTAAATATGTTCATCAAACAAATTTAGAGATTGGGTTATCCAAAATATGTTAAACTATATAATGTTTGGTTTATTTAACACAGATCAATCTTTTAAAATATTGGTTGAATAACCACGGAATAATATTAATTTAGAGATGGGTTAATTAAACACAAATTAATAGTTTTAGAGAATGGTTAAGTGACACATATTTTAGGCTTCTATGGAATTGATTAAACTATTTATAGATTGGTCTAACTATTTATAGAATGGTCTATACATTTAAAGATTAAACAACTAACTATTTAGAGAGTGGGCTAACTATTTAGAAATTGGATTAGCTATTTAGACTATTTATAGATTGGCTTAATTATTTAGATATTGGTTGAATTCATACAGATTATTATTTTTTAAATGGTTGATCCAAAATATTTAAGGATTGGCTAAACCAACAAATATTGAATTATTTAGAGATTGGTTTCGCAAACACAGCCTAGGTTCTACTCTAGCCTAAAACGTTGTCATCCCAAAACCCAACAACTAAAACTCATCCATGGAACATAAAACGCACAACGCTTCTCTCACCTTTGAGCTCCTTCCCATCAGGGGTGCAGTTCCCGTCTCTGACGAGACAGTCCAGGTACCCGTTGAGAAGACGAGGGTTTTTGAGGATCACGTCCAGGTCGACGTTGTCGTACTGGGTGGTGAACTTTTTCTTCTCTTCCCTGCGCAGTCTGGCGGAACAGGCCAGACCTAACAGAGCCACGAACAAGCAGAGGGACAGGAAGATCTTCATATCGAGAGGATGGATCTGATACTGTTCCTCAGGAGTTCCAGGGCCTTTATACCAACAGGAAGATGGATACAAAATACAAGAAAAAAAAACTGGTTTAATCGTTTGGAAAGCTCAATAACCCGAACAATGTTGACGTCATGGCTTTTTTTTTCCAACGGTTCGAGAAATATTTAATTGGTGCTCCTGCGGGGGGAGAAGAGGTGAAGGAACTTCTAAAAAGTCTGTTTTATTGGACCCATTGACGCACATCGGCTTTAAAGGCTTGGAACGTGCAAATTAGGGTTTAAGACGGATTGTTATCGAGTCGATTGAATATATTAGGCTAAAATATAAATTACTAGTGACACAACCACGCTTCAGCCGACGGGGGGGTCTAAAGTTGGGTTTTTATTCACGCTAAACATTATTATTAATATAGTCACTGTACAGAAAAATGACACCTGGACCCGTGAATTGAACCCGGGACCCAAGATTAAGTAGTCTAATGCTCTTATCACTGAGCTATCCAGGAGTAGTCTCATGTTTATGGCCAATACTTACACATATTTAAAGACAGAGTCTGTGATAGACGTGTGAGAATTATCATCTACATAGGAGCAATCAATCAAGATAGCGGGCTATCAGATAGTTCTGCCCTCTTTGAATCTGGTGGGCTTTATAATAATTATAATACAACTATAATAGCTTGGCTATTTGAGCCAACATAGCCTTGTGTTAAAATAAAATGATTGTATTTTATTGAATAAAAAGTTTCATAATGTTATAAAAAATATGTGTTGTACAAACCGCGACAGTTACGCTCTACTCCGACTGAGGCCGCACGGCCGAAACAGACCGTCGTGACACTAGCCGCATGCGGCAGTCACATGGGGTATTTTATAAGACGCGACTCCAGCCGCAGTTGCCAGTAGATTTCAAGATGGATGATAATACAAGTGAAAGAAGAGAGCAATTAAATAATTTTAATGTGGGTGTACAGCAGAAGGAAAAGAAAAATGGTGAAAATATGCCTACAGGTCGGATGCTTTAAATCGTATACGCATGGATGTTGGGATATTAATTAACTCACACAGTATCACATCCTTTGAGTGGGTCGTTTGCACCTTCACGTTTTTTGTTGTTTGAAGATTTTTAAAATATATTAACTCACAAGATTCAATAAAAAAATAAGCAGTGTCGCTAAAATCCAGTAATGTGGCTGCGGCTCCAGCCGCAAGCAATGCTCACTCCAACATTCCTGCGACACGAGCCACCATCACCCAGTGTTATGGACCGAACTCAATCTGCGCATGCGTGAAGACTGCTATTCTAGCCGCAAGCCCTGTTCTCTCCACCATTCCTGCGTCACGAGCCACCATCACCCAGTGTTATGGACCGAACTCAATCTGCGCATGCGTGAAGACTGCGACTCCGACTATAGTCGCGAGTAACTGTCGCAACTTGCACAAAGAACTTTAAGTAAAATATTTATTTTTTGGTTGAAAATTGTAAAAAAATTAAACTTATTTAAGTGGTATGGAATAAAATATATAATGGATACAATTAGTATATACTAAACAAACCTAAGGTAGGAGGTTAGAAATAGATAATATGGTTTGTTTAAGTTTTCTTTTTGTTTCTTCTTCTTTTGTATATTATGAATAGTTGCTTTAGTCACAATATGTCCATTATAATAAATGTCTTAAATATTTAAAATAAGGTTCTTTAGTAGAGGAAATTAAGTTTTATAGACTGAGTAAACAATTTTTGTTGTTTTATTGATGTTTATCACCGATATAAACTAGTTTATGTACCTATTAAAACTAACTTACAAATAATATGCAATATACTTCATGTATAAAATAAGAAAAACAATTATTATATACTTCACCCCCCGGTCCTCCCCTAAATAAAACTCTGGATACACCACTGTGAAGCTCACTAGAGATTCAGTTCAAAGTGCTAATGACCCCAATTATCTTTTAAGTGATACTAAAATCTGGCATTAAAAACATCTGTTGTCGAAGTGAAAATTAATCATACCTGACTCTTCGTAACATTATTCGCATCGAGTTGTTCTCGTAACAAACGCCAACTCCATTAACATCAATACATAATTTATTATCTTGTAAGAGAATTAAATTAGCATATTATAATCTGTTCCTCGCTACTATAGGATGACCTAAAAGTAGCTCAAATGATAAACTCGGAAATGTTTAGTTCCATCTGAGCAGTAAATATTTATTTTATCAATAACTAATAGACAAAATATTACAATTTAAAATGTACACAGTGCTAAGCAAAATAACTTAGAATCAACTTATATTATGTTTAATTTATATACAGTAGCCCCATGGCTTCTTTGGTGCTGACTGACAGCTCACAGCTGACAGTTGAGAGCTTTGAAAAGTTACCAAACCAAATTACGTATCCCTACGCCGAACCGAATGATCTGTAAAAACATGTGTTTAGCAGCTGTCACTTCTGACGGTCAAAATGTAGGTATATACCTAAATGTTGACTGTCAGAAGTCAACTGTTAGCTGTCAG
This sequence comes from Timema douglasi, assembly GCA_901482245.1. Classification (NCBI taxonomy): domain Eukaryota; kingdom Metazoa; phylum Arthropoda; class Insecta; order Phasmatodea; family Timematidae; genus Timema; species Timema douglasi. Next base: position 36,949 of record CABEEJ010004044.1, read on the forward strand.
TCAGCACCAAAGCAGCCACGGGGCTACTGTAGTAAAGGAATAGCTATTATATAATTTATGTATTTTATATATAATTTCTTACTAAGAATAGTCACAAAATTCACATAGGTGGCATTTAGGTTTCCCTGAATTGTTTCCCACTTTTTCTCCATGCAAATGCGAGTACATTTCCTCTAAAATCTTACCTTCCTCATCCCCATTTCATTAGAAAAATAATGTTTTCGTCTAACCCGAATGGGTACTTATATTCGTCTAATATTTTTATGTAATATACATCAAGAAGAAAGTGTATTTTCAGAAAAAGATAAGGTGTTAAAATTTCAAAATAATAATAATAATAATGTAGAAACAATTATTGATTTCCAATGTTGTATTAAACTTAAATTAGGAATGAAAGTAAGAGGGTCACTTAAAATAACCAGAAGAATCTCAAAATTTTAAATGATTCCCCGTGATGTAAGGGTAAAGTGGTGGGGTGAAGGGGCGTATTAAACTTAATATTAGGTGTGGTAGAACATTTAAATTTGGTCAGAAAGGTAGAAGAACTCATCCATATAACAAGATAAAATACAATAAATTGTAGAAAGGAATGACTGGGGTGGGGGGAAGGTGGGTTCAAAATGTTCACAACTAATACAAAAACTAAGTCTCTGTGGTAGAAAACTGAGATTTATCTAGTGGGTTTAGGGACTATTCGAAATAAACATAAAGGTCTTAAGATTTGGATGTACACGTACTAAACTAGAACGATAATATTGTTCAGCCTATTTCTCTGAAACTATGCATAATAGCAACATGCGGTTTAATGTATTATATTTAACTTTTAAATTTAAAATGAACTTTATTAATAAAAGTTACAAGATAATATTTACTTTTTTTTTAATAAGACGTAATTTCAATTAAATTAAAATTAAGTAAAACATGGAATACAAGAATATAGTTTTGAAGTTGCCATATATTATTATAGAGAATAACATAATGTTCTATCATACACGACGAATATTTATAGTACAATAATTTTTACAAAATTTGTTATTTTCAAATTAAATCATGTCTTAACTGTTGAAAAGGTTCGGTCGTTTCCTCATTGATGTCTTTGTCATTGGGAGCACCTCTCCCTCTCCTCCCCTAACCCATTTTTGGCATTGTCTATCTTTACGGTGACCTGCCGGTCTAGGGGTAAGGTGTCAGACTTCTCTGCTGGTGGCCGGGGTTCAATCCTCGGTCCCGGCATAAATTTATCTGATTACCAAACCCTTCCTTCACCTCTGACAAGACATCTTGTGAATGTGGGGAATGCAAGGCCTCCAACATGGTTCGGATCCCACGTTAAACTGTAGATCCTCCATTTCATCTCACAATCACCCTACCATTACACATTAGCGGTAAGTGCGTACAACCCGAACGGGTAGTAAGACGCGGTGCTAATAATAATAATAATAATAATAATAATATAAGGTAGGCTTGATTCTGTTTAGCTTATAAATAATTTGATTGGATATAAACTATTTGTATGGCAACGTTTTTGTAAGAAGGGGTGAAAATACTTGCTATAAATAATCTTACTCATGTTTTATAGACGAACAAGACCTTTTTGTACCTACTTATAACAGGATTGATTTTGAAGATAATAAGATTCAGGGGTGTATACAGAAATTGACTTTAGTGGAGCGCTGGCTGTGTGTCAAAGCTATTATTTCTGTCCCCTGAAAACATCATAAGGTTTCATTTAAAAAAAAAGATACTCACATGTATTTTATACAGGTTGTTAAATAAAACTGTACAGAATTTATGGATCATATTGTACACATTAACATAAGTAAAATAATTTTAATAATGTTACATAACCTCTAGTTGTATCGTTGGTAAATTCCAATAAAATTAACCATAATAACAATACTAATAATAGTAATAATAATTATAGTAATAATATTAATATTAATGAAAGTAATAATAGTAATATTAATGAAAGTGTCTTAGAACTTATAGGTCCACAAACCATAGAGGTAAAGGCAATTTTGTATTTTAGTAATAATAAATAAATGTTACAGTGCACCACACAAACTTTCTCTCACTTTTATCTTAAAATATACATTTACTAAAAGATCATAATATATGTAAAACCAAATAATAGGTAAACACACTGTTGTAGAAACACTACATCAACAATCATAAATAAAATAATATAAACTGTTACTTACTCTATGACATTATGAACTATAAACACTGTTCTCAAAAATTGAACAAAACCAAAGAGCATAATAATCAAATTAATTTTCAAAGGCCTATATTAAAAAGTATCTATAGTTGTTTATATCTCAAAACTTGTTGGTTTTATAAAAATATATTTCAAATAAAAGATTTTAATCTTTAATAGTACTACAACTTTGCAACTATAAGTGATTACTTATCTCAAATAATTGCGGAAAAATTATGAACACTTGAAAATATTACTTATGTAAATTGCCCTCAAAGCCATGTTCATGAGAAAATTAAATTTCCATTGTGTTTATTAAGATAAACAAGGTTTAGATATAAAATTTGTTCAAAATTGTTAGAGCAAATTTCAAGCAAATAGATTCATTCTCTTTTATTCTTTCAATAAACTACCCTTAAATATAGGTTTAGACATTTAATTCCGAAAACCCCTTGGAGGGACCTATGAAATCCGCAGGTACAAAGTTTTATCCCAATCGTTAAAAGGGTTTCGGCTCTAGCTCAAGACAAGTATAAATATTGGTTTACAAAGCTTAGTTATCCACAGCGGTGTCCTAGCCATTGTTGTCGTGGGTTTGATCGGCTTTGATGGGAAAGTCGAGGTTCTAATCTCGTCTGCGTGAACTGAAGAGGGTTTTCCCATTATATATATATATAACGGTTTTCTACAAATGATATATCACTCTGGTTTTCCCATTCTCACGCCACACAAATGAGGGTTCACTTTCTCTTAGCTACCATCCTCATATCTACCAAATCAGATTAAGCTGATAATAACCTGTGTGCTAAGTTATACAATATAAAAGAAAAACTTGGTTTTAGATGGTTTATATTCATATCGGGGAAGTGGCAGCTCGTATATAAAATTAGTGGGGGGTGATGTTCCAGAATATTATTAGCCTTTGTTTTAAAATTGTGTAAAAGGAAAAAACATGTTTAAAAAGAAAATGTATTCACTGTATTAATGTATTAACTTGATAAAATATTAACAAAAAGCCCCAAACGTTTTTACTTACTTTAACTTAAATTGTTACAGTTCAAGATTAATCTATTAATTTAAAAATTAAATCCATTCTTCTTGTTTTAATTTGTTCAAAAAGTTCAATAATTTTCTCCTTTATCTCTGGATGACAATTGTGAAAAATTTTCTCCATTGAAAGTACTGCAGGCGCATTTAGTTTTTCTGTTAAATAAGAGAACCGAAAAATAATGAATCAAATAGAATAGCTGGAAGCAGAATAATAATCTAATTCTACATTCTTCTACATTTTATCACATTCAAGAATATGGTACACGGTGTTTAAGCACAACATACGCTGAGTAAAAAAAAATACCTTCCACCATCACGCCAGAGCCGGCACTGCGAGAGCCACAGTGCTCTTTCTCTACCTGGCAGTTCTGCCTTCCTCACCATCCCACTCCTATGTGCGCATGCGCACAACAGTCAAACACCACGTTGTTGGCACTATGAAGCACACAGTTCCATAAAGAGATTTTTGTATCTTTTCCATAAACTTGTGGATGGCTACTGAAGTACTGACATTAAGCTTAAGGAATATATATTGTACTACAAAAATAAATAAAGAATTAAAGTAAAAATTACTCATATAAAATTGTATCGATAATATCAAGTAGAACTAGGGGGTGCTGCAGTTCCGCAATGCCCATACACAAGCCGCTACTGCATATTGTAGTAATAAATTAATAATTTTAAATGGAAACGTGGTTTACCGAGGTTTATTTAATTTAGATTTATTTTTAGATCTTAGAATGCAACGGTCTTGTTAGTATGGTGTTCATGAAAAGTTAAAAGTAGGACTTATTTGTAAAATAAAGAATATGTACAGTGTGTACATTCTATTTGATTGAAATAACATTTCAAAAATTGACAGTTTTTCACCAACTTTGGCCATTTATTTCTGAATCATTAATTTTTTTGGAAATATTTCCCTTTTTTTAACAGTCTATCATCGAAAACAAAGTATGGTTTTCTCTTTGGTTTTTCTATCTTCTGTACTAACAAATTGTGGTGCACTTATTTTAATTCTAACTTTCTTATGCCATATATTTAAATAGTTTACGCAAGACAGTGACGTCTTTAACAACTATGTCACGGAAAAAAAAAGAAATGGCTATATTTTTATGTATTCCTACAGTAATAGATAAACTAAATAAAAATGTCACAATTGATTGAAAATAATGATTTCCCAAAGTAACTGAGAACAATTTTACTTTGGGCCATTGTCCTTTGACTTTGGACATCATTCTATAAAACCCCGAGAATGTGGCTCAAAACTCGGCATCACTCCTTGGAGAGGACATCGGTGACAACTTGTCTTTTGTAGTGTAGCTAGCAACAAAGTTGAACGGATTAGGGGATTAACTGTGGAATGTAAGAACGCTCTGAATGGTAGGAGTATAGAAGGGGTGAGAGGGGTTGGTGTGGTGACTGCCATAGCTACAGTAGCGCACCTCTATTGAGGTGATAATACATAGTACTACTGGGAAGAGAGATTTGCAAAACCTCGAGATGTCCATCCAAATCTTAACATTTTAAATTTCAAAATGGAATTAAGAAGTAGAAAAAACCGGATAGGGAATTACATAAAGTCAAATTTGCCGTGAATGTATCAGGAACAATCTAAATAGGAAAATTGTTGCTAAATATGCTATCTTTATAGTGGGGCTGGAAAAAAATAATATTTTTTTTCAAATTCAAATGGGCACTAATAGAATAAACTATTTTTTGGTGGGGTGTAAAATTTAAATTGGGGTGGCTGGCTTAAGAACCAGCCAAACCTAGATTGAAAACATTCTTGGATGTAAAAAGCAGAAAAATCTAAAAGTGATAAATTCCTAAAATGGGGATCCAATAAACTGTCGAGCTACGGTTAGACAAATCCTGTTATTTGAGGTGAAAAATTTATATTTGGAAGAGGGATAGAAGGATAGCTCAAGATAAACAAAACATATCTTTAAATATGAAATTTATCAGTGTGATTTGGAGAAAAGGGGTTGAAGGAGTTAAAAAATGTTGAAACTAATTCATATAATTACTCATTAGTGTGGAAGCAACGTTGAAATAATCTGGCAGTTAAAGGGATGAATCAAATATTCATTAAAGTCCAAGTAATTTTTATTAAATTGCTCTCTGGTAAATATGGAAGGGGGTTACAAATAGATAAAAAGATTTTGGGCGTGGTAGAAAATTTAAATTTAACAGGCAAGTAAAAGAACAATTCCAGATATCCAAATAAGTCTTAACATTTGAAATCTCTAAAAGTTATTGTAAAGATGGGTAGGGGAAAGATATTAAAATTCCCCAAACTAATTAGAAACAAATGTTTATGAATGTGGTATAAAACTGAAACTCAAAAAGGAACCACTTCAAATACCTATAAGAGCCTGAAAATCTTTAACTTTAAATGTGACCCCACAAAATAGATAAATGGGTTGTAGGGTGTATAAAAATATAAAACAAATATTTTAGGTTTGGTATAGTATTTAAATTGGGCAATGAGAAATAAGGACATCAGTAGCTGGTATGGCACCTTAAAACAGCACTCTGATAGGTTGAATTTGGTCACGTGACCACGTCCCTCGATCTCTGATTGGCTGTTGGTTTTCCTCTCCTCTTCTTATGACTCCTCTTCCTTCTCCTGCCCCCTTTCCAGTGTTCCAAACTTGTTTATTTTTGTCTCATTTGTTTTTTTATTTGTGCTCATTGCTTTTTTAAGTGTTCTCAATGGTTATTTATGTATATTTATTGTTTTTTATTTGTTATCATTGGTTTTTTATGTCTGGTTAGGATTCGTACGGGCCGTTTGAGTTTTTTTATTGGTGTGGGGGAGTTTATTATCTTAGGATTGGGACGGGGTGTTGGAGTTTTTTTATTTATTTATTGGCATGCAGTCCATGACACCGGGTGCTCCTCCTTAGGCATCGCTAGTGATCATCTTCTCTGCCTGGCCGCTTGGTGAAAAGTGTGACCACCGAGTAGCTGACAGCATATCACGGCCGTAAGGCCACTTTCACTTTTCTTTTACATCCTCACCCTCCCCACATTGCCACGGCACAAAACTAACTAAGTTATATTAACTGCTTCCTCTCGCAAGGCTATGTTGGACTGCCTTTCTCTTCACATCCCTCCTTTCGTCATACCCCAACCCCCCACATTGGGGGTCTTCAGATGTCGTGAACTTGTTATAAATTTTGAAAGAGGGTGGCAACGACCTTTTTGAAGAATCATGAACTCCCAAGGCCACTTGGTGCATCGGTCGTGGCCTTCTGAAGGCCACTGGCTCATATTTACTTTCTATAAACCACTCTAGGACCAATGATTCGATTTTACCCCACCACGAGCTTGATATTTAGACTACGTGCACACCGGGATTCGAACATCGATATCTTTAGCACAGATAATGTCTGTTAAAGTGGCCGTACTTCCTGCACCCCCACCATTTTACCGGTCGACTAAATTATTCTAGACCAGGTAGAATGTGTACCCGCATTTGCTTCAAACGTTGATCAATTTGTCACTGGCCATCTAATGATACCTTAGACCATGCGACCATGGTTGCAAGTATACAAAAAATATTATAAAAGGCAAATGAGGTATTAGACCCTGGCAATCCTTCCCCCAACAATAGGGTTTCCCGATGTCGTCATCGCAATGTCGCAATACCTCTCCATACTCCCCTATGGGATAATGGGTTTTTTCCCGGTGATGTCGCAGCTAGAGAGCTTTACACAGCTCTATTTATACACAATCAGGGGCCTTGGAAGCCTTACGGTGATTTATAATCCTCAGTTTGGGGCCACTTTCCCCCACCACAAAAGTCTACTAAAATCGGTGGTTTGGTATCGTCTGTCGACATGTACGGATTTAGGTATCCATCATGGACTGAAGGAGTAAAGTAGAAATGTTCCAGCGTTTACGTGGAGTAAGGGAGAGTAGAAAACCACCTCAATTCACCCGAGTGAGATTCGCACTCACGACCTCTCCCATCATAGATAGATGAGTTAAACGTGCCCTTTTCATATCAAACGTCTATGCATTAATTATGATGGTACGGTAGCGTGTTAATCATGTAAAGTTGACACCTACACAATTAGGCTACGTAAAAATACGAAGTTATAGTAATTATATTGGCAGAATCCAAAGAAGAGGATTATATTTGGAATATTTATCAATAAAATCCTTCAAAACCTACTGTTAACGACTGGATGGACGCTGATATGATCCACGTACTCTCAATAGATAATACCACAAGTCATTTTAATAATACAAATCTGCTTAAAAAATACCAAATTTACAATAATGGAATCCAAAGAAGACAATTAAAGCTAATACATTCAGGAATAATATGCTTCAAAACTTACTCACCATGGCTGGATGAGATCGGATAGCGTCAACATGCCTTCTAGCATAATATTGAACACGCATGGCGACAGAGTACTTACTAACACATCAACTTACTAGCCCTTCTGTCGTAGAAAAGAACTAAACTTAAGTTAGGTTCGCTCCCACGTCCCTCGACCGCCACTGTCGTGGTGGTGTGTCTTCAAACCTCCCCTTTTCCACACCCCGCAAGCTCCTATCATCGGCAGTGTTATCACATCTTTCATTTATTTCTTTTTGTTCCATTCTAGTCTGAAAATGGGTATAAAATAGGTACTCTCAGAGTTACAAAATATTATTTTATCCCATCACGTCATTGAAGGAGGAACTTCTCTACATGAAGGAACCGGTGACCCTGGATTATTTGCTTGTTTCTCACCGCCGCGCCTCCGAGGAAAAACTCTCTTCACGAAAGGACCAGTGGCCATGCAGTTTTGGGCGTGGTACTCACCTCAGTGCCTCTGAGGAAAACCTCTCTTCACGAAAGGAGACCAGTGGCCATGCAGTATTGGGCGTGGTACTCATCGCAGCGCCTTTGAGGAAAGTCTCTCTTCACGAAGGAACCGGTGGCCATGATGTGTTGGAAGTGGTTCTCACCGCCGCGCCACCAAGGAATATCCTTTCCGATTTCTTAAGTATAGAGGCGACGTCCATTTAACTTATTGTTTAGTTAAAATATTAGAAATTGTTTATTTAATAAGTCCCTCTGACTTATTGTTTATTTCAGACTTAGTATAGTCGAGGCAACTATTATGATTATTTTGAATTCTTGTTTAAGTCAGAATGACTAGATTTTGGTTTAGTATTATTACAACTCTGTCGATGTTGTCACAGCAACTCTAGTGTTGCTCAAGTCCTTCAGACTTGTTATATTGGTCCAAGTGGCCGTGTTTTTCCTATATTCATATGTTATAGCTTCGATATAGGAGCCTTGAGCTCCAAATGTAATAAGGACTTAGTCCAAATGGTTGCTATTCTCAGCGAGCACGATATTTCTCTTTCGAGTCCTTAGAATTACACACTTATTTTTATGGCTACAACCAAGTTTTCTATTGTCTTTTTAGGACCCAGTTGTGTTAGTGTGTTCAATGTATTGACTTAGTCTTGTTGCCACGCTTCATGTGTGGTATTAGCTTGGGTGAGTAAAGCACGGAACTCCACTTGTTTCTATATGGGGTCCGCGCGGGTAGTACCTTTTTCTATTTGCCCTTTTTTGGCATCTATTGGCTTAGTATTAGTCTTGTATGAATTATATTAGTACTGTACCCCAGGGAGTGGGTCAGTAAATGCGTGTGCTATTGAATGCTTCGGCAGTACCAATAGGGAAAGGACCAACCATAGTACTATTTGGTGTAGCTATCTGTATATTAGCCATCTACCAATGTAATCAAATAAACTTTCTATTGCAATTCATTATACTATGTCTATTAGCGAATTTTCTTTTGTCTCAATCAAGCAAGCTAGCTTAAATTATAAATGTGTTAACAATACTATATGTATATAATTTCCAGTTAAAGTTTGTTTATAATTACCACACTGTTTATCTTTAAGAATCAACTGACCGTTGCCTGGCGTCAGTCCAGCTGTTTTGTAATTGAATATTGCTCTTCAAGCCTACTGAATTCGATCTTGCCCGTGTTGCGACAATACAGTATCATCCTTGAACTTCTATCTTATGTATTCGTATATCTATTGTAATCGATCATATCTTTTATTTTTCTGTTATAATAAACCTATTTTTGTTATTCTAATCATGTATCTATCTAGTTTAAATAATTTCCTTGTATACCGGGTAGAAAAATATGGTTCAAACTGCATCACACCGTACAGTATGGTAGGGATGATTCATAAAATGTTTCGGAGGGAGAAATACTAACTATTTTATCCGGCAGGGATTTGATTTCCCCCCACCAGAATTAAATGAGGCTGACATTTAGATGGTATGCCCAAAAGGATTCGAACTTCGATATCTTTAGCATAGCTGATGTCTGTTAGAACGGTAGTACATCCTTCCGAGTGCCACCCTCCTTTTCAAAGGGGTTTTGCTAGTTCGACTAGATTTTCCGTACAGGTAAAATGTGTACCAGCATTTTTTCGGGAAAACACTACAAACAGTTTCACTGTTTAGATAGCTTTTATAAATTAACTAAGTTTGGTTTAAGGTAAGGTGGCAAGTACACACACACACACACAGTCAGACATACCTTCGATTTTATTTATAAATTGTGAACCCTCCTTAACAAAGTTAAGAAATAAATAGGAGGCCCAAAAAACAATAAACAAACAGGAGCAGAAAAAGGGGGCAATAGGAGTGAGTGGTTGTAGTTCTGTTTTTTGAATATCTGAGATCAAACATTTGAAAACTCATATCACACAACTCACACCAGTTGAGGGATGAAATTTATAGATGGTTATCCTCATAGAACTCATAAATAGAAATGTGTATATTCCCAAATTAAAAAAAAAGAAGAGATAACACACATAAATATAAAAGGACCTAATTGTATGGTGAGTCATAGCATTAAGGAATGTTGAAGTGGTTTTATATTGATATTTATTCAATATAGAATTTAATTTGATATAAAATTTGTAATTAACATGAAGCGTACAACAAAAAAGTTAGTTAAATTATTCTGACAGCATCTAAAGATGTTATAAAGTATATTTTTAAACGCCAGAAGTAGAGAACAACATTATAGTCAAATAAGGCTTCAGCTCAAACATAACATTTGCTAATAACAAAAACATCAATCCACAACTTTCCTTATGGAACAACTAACATGATTACGTTATACTCAAAAAGCTCAATAAAAAAATTAAAACTCTACAATTTATTGAAGATTCCCATGAATATTTTTGTAATCTCTAATATAATTACCTACCTCCCGTTAAACAATTAACGCTAAAACAATTCCTAATCATAACATATCCCATAGGACATTTTCAACACAAATAATAATTATAAGTTAACTTTTTGTGACATTGTTATCAAAAGAAAATTTTCCGAGTATAATGCAAAGTTTAGCCCTCATCGCAAGTTTCTTTTGTTTGCAAAAGAATAAAAAACAATAACAACCATGGAACTTATCGTCATTGACCAAATTTAAATACTAACTTTATTTAGTGTTGTTAAAGTATCGATAGTTTTCCAAATACTAAATTTATCCTCATCAATAATAGTTACAATATCGACATCCTCTTAACAATCGATAAACTCAACTCAATTATACTACATCTAATTTAAAGGATCACAAAACCGATCTTTTTTTATGTAAAATACTTAAGTGATAGCTGAAAGGAAATTTTGAAAAGTTAAATAAAATCATATTTATACCAAAAGAAAATTATTATGAAGCCAAAGAGAATTTTGATCTTACATTTGGTTTATACTAAGTTGTAGCTTCTCCTTCCTCAAATATAACCAAGTCCAAGAGTGTCGACAAGTTGCCCTGACGGCTGCTGCCCTGTTGCCTTGTATGAAAAACTAACCCAGAATACATTGTATAAAGGGATATCGGGTGAAGGGAAACGTATGGAACACTCGGGGAGAAAATACGCATGATTAAAATTGCTTCTACACTATTCTCAAAGCTCTAGGACTGTTCGAGAACATTGACGCGAATCATATATTTTCAACTCGAGATCTTTGCTGCTCGAGTTCTTTGCCACAAGTTCACAACATATACAGCTCTAGTGGGCGTGTCTTGAAACTTCCCGCGGTGATCAGTATAAACTTTGTCTTGGGTATGCATAGTCTTGTTGTTGTTGTTTTCTCCCGACGTCTGGTGCACCAACAATGGTGGGTGAGGGGGTGAGGTGAAAAGGGTAAGTATTACATATTCCTTCTATTCTTGTAGTCTAATGCTACAATTGTGAAGGTAGATTGCTACCCAAGGATAAAGTTAAAAGAGATTAAGTTATTTTAGAAATAACCATTTTAATCTTTGAGCCACTTATAACAACAGAAAAAAGTTTTATTCTAATACAATGTAATGTTATCATCTATATTTGTCAAAAAAATATATAACTCTTTCATTAATTATTATTATTATTATTATTAGCACCACGTCTTACTACCCGTTCGGGCTATACGCACTTACGCTAATGTGTAATGGTAGGGTGATTGTGAGATGAAATGGAGGACCTACAGTTTAACGTGGAATCCGAACCACGGTGGAGGCCTGGCATTCCTCACATTCACAAGATGTCTTGTCAGAGGTGAAGGAAGGGTTTGGTAATCAGNCTTGTCAGAGGTGAAGGAAGGGTTTGGTAATCAGATAAATCTTTGCCGGGACCGCGGATTGAACCCCGGCCGCCAGCATAGAAGTCTGACACCTTACCCCTAGACCACCAGGTCACCCCTTTCATTAATTAATAAGTAATATTGAATTGAGTAACTTGAATTTAATGTCCGCAACTATATTTTGAGGAAATAACATATAATGTTTACAAAAATTCATAAGCCATATTAAATACAATTTTAAATATTATTTAATGGTCGAAACTATATTTTGTTGACATAATAAATAGAATTTAAGCAAAACAAATAAGCCACTTATATAAAAAAATAATGTTCACTATTATAATTTACGGAAATTATATATATATATATATATATATAATTTATGGAAATTATACATATATATAATTTATGGAATTATATATATATGTATAGTTTATGGAAATTATATATATATATAATTTATGAAAATTATATATATATATATAATTAGAGGAAGTGCACTCACATTTAGCAGGGAGGAAGAATGGAAAATCTATTAGAAAAACCTCCTTATATACGCTCAACGCCGCTGAAGGAATCTATAATATTTATTTTTAAATTGAACACCATGTTATGAATTTGTTTAGCTTAACCTGAATATTTATTAAAACTTATAATGTCCGTTTACAATACACGCAAACAGCTTACTATGGTTTTACATATCTAATATTTAACACAAGAAAGAATTAAGGTTGAATTAAATTAGATTTACTAAGGAAATGTATCTCAATTTTCCAGAGTTGGAAGTGGAAAACTATTTATGAAAATTTACCACCAAAAATAACATTCTGCTAGATCAAACCCCACCCTTCCCATAGCTTGTTTCTAAAATGGAAACTCAAACGTGATCTGGCGCACATGTTGTTTAAAGATCACATGAACTTGACACATTTTAGCACCGCGTCTTACTACCCATTCGGGTTATGCACTTAGGTACTAATTACACTAATGGATCAGGAATTGGGAAGTTTGAAACCGCATTTGCGTAGTGGTAAAGTGAAAAACTACCCCAAGTTTACCCAACCGAGATTTGAACCTTGATCTCCACTGTCATGATCATACTGGTCTAACTAGAGGGTAACGCCTTATACTATTCAACCTCTGAAGCGAATTTATATCGCGTCAATTTAATATTTAGTAATGCATTAACTTATATGAATCCAAAGCAATACCATTATAGCCATTTATATTGGAAGGGCTTTGCCTGTTATAAATATATAGAATGACAAATGAATATTATTTACAAGTATATTTTTTCCAATTAAATTCATTTGAAGTATTTATCGTGCACTTTGGAAACATAATGGGGATATTGTTATGTTGCAACCATGTGTTTATGGCACACACACCTTTTGGAGCATTGCCATTCTGATATATTTCCGTCTCAAATGACCTTGTATGTCAGTGGCTTTGACCTCTGAAAAACCGGGGGTAATTCACACGCCAGAGATTTTCATAATGCTACTTTGCTAAGTCCTCTTTCACATATATGTTCTTGGATTTGAACCCCGATATCTTTTGCAAGATACATCATGCCATAACTCGAGATCCGAAGGAGTTTTTAGCATCGCTAATGACTGCCCTGATGACTGGTGACAGTTTGGCAGTTTGACAAAACTGGAATAGATCGTAACCTTGAAACCGTGAGATATGTCATTGACTCTGGCAACCCTCCCTTCGGCAATGGTTCTTTCTGATGACATCATAGCACTGTCGCAACCTTGATGACTCATACCTGGCACCAGATTGGTGGCTTGACAAGACGAGTTGAGACAAGAATAGGTCGTGACCTTGAATGATGTCGTAATGGGTTTTCCTGATGACTGGCGCCAGCTTGGCAGCTTGACAAGATGAGTCGAGACAAGAATAAATATTGGCCTTGAAACCGTGAGCTATTACAAGAGGTCATTGACCCTGTTCTCTCATCACGTGATGTCGCTCTAGGGAGGGGTGGATATATAGGGGGCACCAACTTCGTGGTCTATTTATAAGCGTTTGTATAGCGGCTCAAGATGGACAAGTTACAGCAGCTGGTAAATATTGTTGACGCCATGAAGACCGTAATATTGTGTGATCTAACCGTTGATCAAAAGTTATCGGTGGATAAATTAAAAGCGTTCAATACAAAGTTCGAGAGACGCTTAATAGCCTATCTAGATGGCGAGTTTTGTGTGTTTTTAACCTGTCGTTTTGGTACTCTAACAGATGAAGACGTGCGCGAGCTTAATAATGAAAAACTAATATTTACCTGCACCAGATTAAAAGCTGGTTCACCTGTCATTGTTAACTTTAACTGGGCAGTTAATACGTGTGCACCGTATAGTACGGCTGACCCTACACACCTTACAGCACGTTTATCTCTCCAGTACGCTCACCATGCTTAGAACTGGCTATATTAATTAAATGTTTGTAGCTCATACGATTGCGGGGCGTGCCTATATTACTGTAGAGAATATTAACAGTGTGGCGATGTGTGATAGACATGTAACTCACAAAGTAGAGGAGCGAGGCTACATCGAGTTTTGCGACTCTACCTGTCACACGATAAGAGTGACTGAAGTACTACCCTACAATATAATCGAGGAGTCTTACATGTGTTATATGACATGTTCTGTGTACAATTTTCACAAATGGGAGGTTGTGGCCATGTTGATTAGGCCTCCACCACCCTTCCAACTTCCACAACACACGCCACAATCCTTAACGACGCCGCAGCCACTGCCCCCACTACCAGAACCACCCGAGTACCCACTACAAGAGTTGTCTACCTACCAGTCATCAGAGTCACCAGCGTACCCACCGCCAGAGTCATCTGCCTACCAGACATCAGAGTACTCACAGTCAGAGTCATCGTCATCCGTATGCCCACCACTAGATTCGTCTGCTCACCAGACATCAGAGTCAGCAGAGTCACCCGAGTGCCAAACACCAGCGGAGGAGAAGGGAAAGTCCGAAGAACCCGTAAATTTCGAGGATTTAACAATTTACCAAACTTATTCAAATGTAAAATGATGGGTGAAATGCTCGATGACTACATAATCGGTCTGGACAGTTTAAGTAACGTCTTTCTTCCAAAGTACGCCTATTATTTGAATTGTAAGCGATTTAAATCTAAAGCACGCTGTATGATATATCTCGGAGGACAAACTGTGATGTTTAAAAGTGAATTAATAAACTAAATGCGCTCATGTTGTCGTATCACTCTGCTGACGTCATCGGAACATTTTGAAAAACGTGAGAGGGGAAACGCAGTTTTTGAGTAGAGAGCGCTGCCGCTTCAGCGAGAGTATTTATTTTTCTCCCAAGGATATTTCTTTTGCTGCACCTCCAATTGTCATTATGCCATTTAAATGCTGTATTTGTGAGGGGTCCTACCCAAGTCCCTCCAATCTTATTCGACACAAACGTCAATGTCATCAAACCCCTACAAATCCTGCTCACCAGGATGCTTGTTGGGAAGAGGAGGTATTGAGCTGTGAGTTAGACCTGATTGAGAAAGAGTAATACAACTGTGTCAAGTGCTTAAACGAACTTGAGAGAAACAAAAGTTATAAAGTTGTGCTATCGGAAGAGACCATCAATTAACCGAAAGTTATTGTGCTTGGGTTTGTTGGAAGAGTAAGATTGCTCGGTAAAAATTGTGGATACATTGTCAATATGCGTTTTAGCACCTCTCAGCGTGTCCTGAACTATTTTAGAGGTGACTCCTAATCATTTTCTAGATGGTAGAAGAGATTATATACTCTCCTGATGTTTTTTATTAGGTATAAGAGTGACTAAATGTTTTTTGCCATCACAATTAAATAATTCATGTTGCACTATAGTCTTAATTACTTGTATTAGTCACAAGACCTAAATGTTGCTTGTAAAAAAACACTATGTTGTTTTTGTGGTTGTATGTTATGAATGTTTTAAATTATTCAAATGCTGATTGTCAAAAAAAAACTAGCAATAAAATGTTTTTTTAAATCTCTTGAATATGTTGGTTGGAGAATCAAAGACAGGAAGGAGATGGCAACATTGTAATATTCATTTATAAATTGTTGTGACCTTAGATTGTTACCCAAAGAGAAAGTAAAAGGGTTTAATTGTCTTGTTCTGAACGTTTCAACTTATCCATAATGTTTGAGATTGAGCTTCTAAGCCAAATAAACTTGTATTTATAGGATAGGAGAGGGGGTGTTTGGGTGTATAAGTTGAACACAATTATCTGATCCTCTGCCTTAGCTGGGCATATTATGTTCTGTTAGTTCTGTCTCTACAATCGGGACAGTCATATTCATTAGATTTGTATTTCAAAATTACATTATCAATTATCAATTCGGACACATTAATAAGACCAGAAAGGAGAGTTATGTTAAATAAAACGACATTAATATTAAATAACAAACATTATTTACAATCAAAATGAGATAAAATCAAATTATTGAGGTGAAATCATTAATAAAGAGTATTAGTATATTACAAATAATGTAATTTAAAAATTTGTGAAATGCTTGTACATTTAAAAAATCTTTGACTTATATACATTTCATTCGACACACTTCATTTGAATGTCTTGTTTTACTAAATTTCAGCTCCATATACTAATTACTTTACCTTAACAATGAAACGCAAAAAGCATAAAATAGTAAGTTTGACCCCTTAAAACTCGTGAACTGTAATGATTTGAAATCATTGAAACAATTTATATAGCTTATTATTATATTACAGTTGCTAAAATTGTACACTAAAATTGGTGCTGTCAAATGATCAAGCACTCTGTCAAGTAGTGATAATCTGATCACGTATAATGGGTTAAAATCCCGTCACGGCCACATATGATGAATGTTGGTCACGCCCTGTACCAGGGCAATGACCAGTCCTGCACGTTTAGCTGTTTGGAGTAGTGTGTATAAGTATTAAGGGTACCGCATAACTATAAGGTAAATATCTTCATACTACAATATATTTCTTAGAATAACTGAAGCTTCAAAACAATTAGAACAATTCTAAATTATCTTATAATATTCTGTTGTGACGATGTTTTTGTAAAAAAAAGTATTGTTTCAGAAAGGTTTAACTTAGGTTTTAAATTACTTTTTTTTGATCTTACAACTAGCACATTTCACGTCAAAAGTCCTTCAAATTGAACAAATTTCCCGTTTTTGTTAATTATTCAAAATATTTATAACCATAGTACATATTAATAGTAAGATATTGGTAGGAAGGACTTTATGAAAGACCGTTTCTCCTACCAAAATCTTACTATACTTTTAACTTCCATTTTAGGGCAAACCATATTTTAAAATAACCACTCACTTCTTAAATAACATGGGATTTATTAACTTAATAAGAGAGTCTCAGCGCTTCGGTAGACAAACGTTCAGAAACTCCACACTATTTAACAAGTGTGTCTATAGAATCAAAATTCTTAAACTTTAAATTTAATCGCAAAGAAAAAAAATGACAGTTTGAACTAGCTCATTTTCCAGGAGTTCATGAGTAAAGTCGTAGCTCTGAGATAAATGTAAGCAATTAGAAACATTATAGTCCAATTTTCATGGAAGGTCCTCTTCTGATATCTAGAAAATTATATAAATCTATATTTATGTTATCATACGTCTGGTATGTAATCTGAAGCTGTCGATTTAAAAGGATATTATCAAGACACATAAAATAGTAATATAATAGTAGTATATAGTATTATCAATATTGACCTCAAAAAATACGTTTGTAATCTATTTTATTAAAAGGTCCTTTCAAGGAAAATTTGATATTATCTAACATTTCTCTTACAACCAAAGTATTCTTTTTAGCAAGTCCACATCTATTTCAGTGGCCGCATGGTCTAACGCGCTACTCTCACAGTAGACTAATCTACCAATGACGGGGAGAGCAAGATTCGAAATTCGGTATAGTGTTACTGAGTGTGGTTTAAAAAAAAAAAATTCTACCCTCCCATCACACAAAAGTGGGTACTTTTCCTTTAAATTTAACCTTCCTAATCCCTAAAACTATTAGCTAAGTTAGTAAACATATGTAAAACCCAAATGGTTAGTGATCCATAATGTTAAAATAACATAATTACGACATATTTTAAGATAGTTGAGGATTATCCGAACTTCCATACACATAAAGCTTCGTACAGACTTGAACATTGCGTCCGACGAACGACAAACAGAACAACGAAATAAATATCAAACAGAACAGAGAATGGACATTAATTTCGCTCAACTGAATGGAACAGGTTTGTGCTGTTCACAGATTTTATTGCAAACAACTATGGAAGCTGCTTAAGTGGCGTATATTTATATTCATTATTCATTAGCCACAAAGAAAAAACTAAGAAAATCAAGATGATGGTGGCAAACACATTTACATACACAAAGAAATGTAGGAAATGTTGGCAGTTTAGTAAGAGAATTAAAGTTTCAAGATCTAAGTAGACATTACAAACATTCACAATGATGACACCTTCTGATTTTGAACGTTTATTAAAAAAATTGGTAAAAATATATATAAACAGAATACTGTATTAATAAAATCAATTTCAGCTCAATAAAGGTTAGCATCAACCCTCCGCTTTTTAACAACAGGAGATTCATACAGTAGTCTTGAATATTTATTTGGAATCTCAAAACAGTCGATAATCAGCAACATCCCAGAGGCACTAGCAGATGTTTTAAAGGAAAATATCAATGTAAGTGTACCGCCCCGCTCTCACTCTATCTAGTTACGGCCACAATTGACTAAAAAAGACGAGGACGATATCTAAATGAAATAATTATATGAAAAAGTAAAACATTTGCAGTTTAGAGAAATATTTAAATTATTTATTCAAATTAACAAACCGTGTTAAACCCCAAGTTGCATGGCCTTAGAGGTCTTACCGTAGTGTGTTGAACAATAAATAAATATTAGCGATTTATTACCTGAACAGAAAGTTTTAAATTTTTAAGGAAAGCTATAATTATATTATATAAACTAGTATATAAGAGACCAATGAAATAAACAAAATTATTGATATTATTTAAAGAAAAATTTCTAAATGATATAAAAGCTGTGAAGTAAGATCAAACAAAATTAGGATCAAAAGTTTGAAATACAAAATATTACAAAAATTGCTAAGCGTTTAATGAACCTCTCTTAAATGGTTTACAACGCGTCAGATTCACACCAGTGAATACAAACAAAACCATTTCAAATTTAGGGAATACAATTAAATCTCGCTCCAGATATTTACTTAAAGCAAAAGGTTTGACTTCCCGACTAAACTCAAACCTGAGCGGGACTTTTAAAGAATTAAACAAATTTCCCACATTTAAATATTTAATATAGAAATAAAAAAAACTAAGTTACGTTAGAGAACTTTTAATTTTGCCTAATTGAATCTGCGAATATTAAAGTAAACCATATTAATCAACAAAAATAATTTACTTTAACATTAACGTCAAAGCAAAGAAGTCTACAAAATAAGCAGCAAGAGAAACATTATCAATTTAAGGAATTTAAAATACTGATAAACACAAAAACAAAACAAAAAATATTTAATCCAAATATTGCAAGACATAAAAAAACAAATAATGTGGTTACCTAATTAAACCAAGAAAATACAAAGATACTAGCGCTCATGTGGCAACGGGAAACATTAAATGCTCCATAACAGAATTTACGTTTTTAAAAAGAAAAGATTTTAGCTCGTTCAATTTATAGATTTCAAACAAAGATATTATTATAAGCTATCCTGGCTAGATAATGTCCTAGTCCTGTACAGGACTTCTCGTGGAAGTGGCGAATGTTATAGTATTCTATATTGTCTGTGGTCCCTCGTTATATAGGTCTAGTTGCAAAGTGGGAAGGTGGGAGTTTTCCTTTGTTATTACTTCACTTGCTAACATAAGGTTGAAAGGCTACATTGTTTTCGTTACGTAGGCCAGGTTCTTGTTGTCTTGATCATCAGTTGTTGCATTCGACTAGTTCTCAAAACATCAACTCCAAGACACAAGACGAGCAGGTGTAGAGCTACGCTTGTTTGATCACGTATGCCATCCAGGTACTAGTAGCAGTACAGCACCGACCAATCAGAGCATTGCTGCCTTACTCCGTTGGTACATCAGGATGCTGCACAATTTGTAACGTGTTTTGGACTTCTCTCTATTCTAGCATTCATGGTTAGTAGGCTGTACTTGGAAGTTGCTCTACTCCAAGCAGATATACGCGTGAGTAAATACCTATATTTGACACAGTAAGATTATGATGTTTAATAATGCTGAATATCTATAAGTACAAGATTCTTTGAAGTAGTATTTTAAACAGCTGACTGGTCCTATTAGTATTTCTATCACATGATGTTTAGGAATATAAGCTTGTTTAGGGATGGGTAGTAACATTGTCTTATTAGCAGTCCATGCTAATGTTACATAAGTACAAAAAATATTTATTTTTATTCATAAACAAATATAAAAATGTCAAAAACTAAACATGGAATATATTTGTTGCAAAAATAAATATTTATTATGCTGTATCAAAACACTCGAAGTACAGCAAAACAAAAATACAACACAAAATGTTCCTTCACGAAAATACATATACATACAATCAGGAACCTTCATCCTACCTTTCTTCGTATCTTTCGCTATTAACACTATCAATCGAATTTGAAGTATCTGGAGTATTTGGGAAAAAAGCTTGAGTAGCACTGGACTAGTGGGGAAGATTGAGTAGTTGGTGTTATAGCAGGAGGTGAGGTCAGGCCAGGAGTTACTGATACATTTTAATTGGGATTTGGGGGCATTGAATAGGAAGAGTTTTATTTGGGATTGTAATTGTAATGACATGGTTGTGATTGGTGATAAGTCTGTGGATTTGAATGAGAAAAGGCTTGTTAAGTATAAGGTATAGAAGGGAGTTTTTGATTGTTAATGTTGTACCAGCCTCCATGGGCTTTAAATAGTATTTTACTTATCTCTTCCTGTACAATACTGCTCACATCAGGACTAAAGCCTTGTAATGTCTTAGTTACTATCTTTCCAAATATTTCGTGTTTGCTCTATTCATTTCACGATAGCGATGATGCCACCTATGCTGATGCTTTTAACATAATGAAAGCCTTATTCAACCTTTCATCGTTCATTCTTTTTATACTTTTCTGAGGTAGATGTTTTGGCATTCGGTCCAAATTTTCTACTGAGGGTGGGAACCATACTTATTATTAAACACAATATAAGATTTACTACATAATATGGTCGTTTAATATATATGAGACAGTATATGATATTGATTAGGTTGTTATAATAATAAGACCGTGTTTATTTCAACGGTTCAGGCATAATAGTGTCTATTTATTGTTTACAGATACCTAAAACAGCAATGGAATGGACTGAAGTTACAAAGCAATATAAAAAAAACTGGGATTCCCCGCATTGTCTAGCAGCCCTAGTCGAGAAGCACGTGTAATCCAGAAACCAATGTTGAGTGGTATTGAATTTATGAACTATAAATCCACGTCCAGTATGGTAATTTTTGCCTTAGTGGATGCTGATTACAGCCTATTGTTTGTTGATGCTGGTTGCCAGAGAAGGATTTCGGATGGGTGTCTTTAAAGACAGTATATTATATTTGAAACAATGGAGCAGACAGGTTCAAACTTCCCTCAACCGATTGCTTTAAGATCAATACACAAGTCAATTACATTTCTTTTACTGTTGATGACGCCTTTGCACTATGTGAAATTGTGATTAAACCATTTTAAGGGTATTTTCCTGGACAATAAATACCACTAAATATGTTTCCCTTCAAGTTAAAAGTATTATCGCTGGTAAAGCTGTAGCCAGCCAATAATCTTGGGGGGGTGGGGGGTTGGTGGGTACATCCCACAATCGCCCGAGGATAGAAAAAAAATCTAAATGATGAACATTTCTAGAAGCTATCTGAAGTGATTTATATGTCAAAATAACCCCCCAACTGCCGAAAGCTTTGACAAATTCTAAATATGTATAACCCCTCTAGAAGCTCTCTGAAGTGCTTTTTTTTATAGTAACACAGCCCCCTAATTTGTATTTGTACCTTAATTTTGATATTGTTTGTACCATAATTATAGCCAAACATATTTTGTTCATAGAATTTCAGCGGGAGGGGGAGGAGTTGAACCCCCTAAACACGCCTTGACTACGGCCTTGTTCGCTGGTTCATATCCCTTAAACATTTACTCCTATCCACGTTTTTATTATTGTTACTTGATGCTTTTGCTAGTTTGTTGAGGCAAAATACAATCACCCACCACCACGCATCAGCTGTTTGGCTAAATATTTAATTAGCGTGTAGACTGAGAAGACACCTGGAAATTTCCAGATGTAAACAAAGAACAGAATACTTTATTACAAGATTTCTCAAGAATAATCTTCATTTAGCTTGTTATATTAACACAACTAATTAAAACAAATGACGAGTTAAAACTCTCCCAGGGACGTACAGATTATATATGTGCGTGTGTGTGTTTGTGTGCAATTAGAAGTTTTATGTATAAATGTGTTAGCGCGGAGTTCTTTAATTAATTGTAGGTTCACTACTGTCAGGAAACTGTTAAATTATTTATTATCTATTTGGTAATGCGTCTTACTACCTGTTAAAGTTATACGTATATGTACTCATTACACCAGTGAGTCAGGGTTGAGAAATGTTTAATTTAGAGGAAGCGTATCAATATTTGCGTGGAAGGAGAGTGAAAAAACATTTAGGAAAAACCTCAGTTCGAACCCTGATATCCCTGTCACTAACAGTCAAGTCTAACACGAGAGGGATGCCTTAGACCATGAGGCCACCGAAGCGGGTAGCCTGTTAAAACATGTTGATTATTACGATTTGGTATTTATAATTTTAAATCCTCAAATTGTATGAATATATTAATATGAGTTCCAATATTTTGAAAATTTTTTAAGAATCAACAAATGCGTTAAATTTTAAAATAAAAATTAACATAACAGGGAGATGCATACTATTAATGTGCCAGTAAATTGGTTAACATATTGCCTGTTGAAAATATATATAGCTCAGAATAATCGAAATATTAGTTCTAAACATTCTTTTTTTTATTGTGAAACATGGTTTCTTATATTAAATGACAAGAAGAAATTTAGGGTTTACCAAAACAATGTGCCTAAGAAGATATTTGATCCTACAGGTGATTCAGATAATGTATGGTGTAGGACGTTACATAATTATGAGCTGCATATCCTGTGCTCAACACAAGACATGGTTAGGCTAATAAAGTGTCATAGATTAGGATGGGCAGGACATGCGATGCTAATGGGAGATTCTAGAACCGTGTTCAATATATTGACTTTAACTGACAGACCCATAGGAAAGACCTGGACTCAGATGAGAGGATAATACTAGAACTAACCTGAAAGAAATAGGGTGTAATGAGGTGGACTGGATATGTCTAGCTTAAGATAGGGATATGGTGTAATGAGGTGGACTGGGTAGGTCTAGCTTAAGATATTTATATGGTGTAATGAGTTGGACTTGGTAAGTCTAGCTTAAGATAGGGATAGGGTGTAATGAGGTGGACTGGGTAGGTCTAGCTTAAGATATTTATATGGTGTAATGAGTTGGACTTGGTAAGTTTAGCTTAAGATAGGGATAGGGTGTAATGAGTTGAACTTGGTAAGTCTAGCTTAAGATAAGGATATGGTGTAATGAGGTGGACTGGATAGGTCTAGCTTAAGATATTTATATGGTGTAATGAGTTGGACTTGGTAAGTCTAGCTTAAGATAGGAATAGGGTGTAATGAGGTGGACTGGGTAGGTCTAGCTTAATATATTTATATGGTGTAATGAGTTGGACTGGATAAGTCTAGCTTAAGATAGGGATATGGTGTAGTGAGGTTGAATGGATGAAATTAGTTTAAGATAGGAATATGTGTAATGAGGTGGACTGTATATAAATAGCTCAAGATATAGATAGGTGGTGTACTTTTGTCAATGTGACAATTAAGTTTCCAGTTCTAAATGTCATAATGCTATATATGTAACATTTTGATATTTTATAAAAGAATGGGAAATAATAATACTTAGGAAATTATAATTCAGAATAAGCTAAGTGAAAATTTGCATATAATAAAAAAGAATTAATTAAACTTATGTGCAACATTTAAAAACAGTAATATATTATTGGTGATTTAACAAAAAATTATAGTAAATACACATTAACGGGTAACATTATAGCTGCCATTAACAAGTAACAAAGGATCATTAATCATATAAGGAATATAGCTCTCCTTTATTTTCATAAATGTTATTACAATTCTTTCTAACGTCAATCATTATTATTATTATTATTATTATTATTATTATTATTTAGCACCGTTCTTTACTACCCATTCGGGTTATACGCTCTAACGTCAATCGTCAAGCATCATTCAATTCTTGACCTATATTCTATATTGTGTATATCATATCCCTTAATAAACCAATTTTAAAAGATTATAACATTTAAAATTTCAAAGATAAAGTAAATAAATGTATATACTTTGTAGAGATTGTATTCTTAACATGTTAAAGTTTTCTAATTTTATATAATTATTTTTATGCAAATTCATACATTGTTTCTTGTGTCGTGCCCATTTTTTTTAAATCACATTTTAATATTGTAATGTTTTTAAATATTATACAAAAATTTACTTAATTCTTTTTAATAATAAATTTTAAAGCAATTTATTTTTAATTATAATTTTAATTACTAGCAAGTAAATAAGTAAGATCTAAAACTTTTAAATCTCTCAGATGAAGAGCCCTAATTATTAAATTTGAACTCTACTGTGTTTTTTTTCTGATAGTAGCTTGTACAGTTATTAGAATTGCTTTATATTAGAATACATTTTGGATATTAATAAATTACTTAACAAATATAATATTTGTTTTTTCAATCCCCGGTCCCGGCACAAATTTAACTGATTACCAAACCCCTCCTTCACCTCTGACAAGACATCTTGTGAATGTGGGGAATGCCAGGCCTCCACCGTGGTTCGGATTCCACGTTAAACTGTAGGTCCTCCATTTCATCTCACAATCACCCTACCATTACACATTAGCGTAAGTGCGTACAACCCGAACGGGTAGTAAGACGCGGTGCTAATAATAATAATATTTGTTTTTAAAACTATATAATCTCATCATAATATCGAGTTAGATTAAAATTACAGATATTTCTAAACTTGTTCATCACTGGAACTATACAAATGATTGATAATTTTTCACATGAATATGTTATCCATTGGGAATACCAATTTATTTGAAACCAGTCTAGTCATTAAAGTTATTTTACCTTGACAAAATGCCCTTGCGTGTATAAATTTAATTAGATTTCAAGCATTAAAACTTAAAACTCACGTTTCTTGATCATTGCTTTATTAATATAAAATACATGCAGTCAAGGAAATTAAAACACCGAGTAGATGATTTTTAATATAGTTTATTTATAAATTCAACGACAGTATAGTTACACTGACACTCAATGTGCATTCAAATAAAGAAAGTATATTGTTGTTATAATTTATAATATTATGAAAAATACAAAAATAAATTTGAATACTATACAGTGTGGGTCATAAGCTGTTGACACATTTAATAACACTATATTTTTCATATTTTTACTAATAAATGCTTCAAATTAAACTTAAAATAACCCAAGTTTGACAATTTCCTACATACCCTTGAATTATTTTCTTTTTTAAACAATGTTCTTAAAATAGTAAAACATTTTGCGATGCAACTCCTTATCTAAACCTGAACTGCAATGTAAGGGAAAGGATACCAGCAATTTGTGGTTATAACAAGATGCGGCAACGACCCACACAGTCTGATCATCAATGGTGGATGCTTCACAAAATGTTTCTTCATAATCTCGTTTCATAATTTGGGAACATCGCCTAACACCGTGCTCACCAGACTTAACAGATCAGGACTTTTTCTTGTGGGTCATGTTAAATAGACATGCTTATGTAACTCGGCTAAGAACAATTCAGAAAGAATTGTAGTAAAAGTTGAAGCAATTCAACCAGATACAGTGCAACAAGTAATGTCGAGTTTAGTGGAGCGCATTCAAATGTGTGTCGTATACAATGGTGGCCATCTTAGGGATATTATTTAAAAAAAAATAATTCAAAGATATATAGAAAAATATCAATCTTTTGTTGTTTTTTAAGTTTATTTTGAAGAATCTCATTGTTAATATAGTAAATATATAATTTTATTAAATGTGTCAAAACATTCTGCCTCATTTTGTGCAACTAGAGAAATTTATCATAAAAGCGCTCAATCCTCTTTATCTATTATACACGATTATCAATTCTCAAAGCAAAAAAAATATGTTTCATTTTACAAAATGAACAAATAATTACATTAAATCATGTAGGAAGTTGTAATATCAATGTGCTTAAAAACATTATAGCTTTGAGTTAAAGAAATTGTTAAGTATATTGTCTATTATTCTAGAACATCCAGTTTAAAAGTATAATTAATTAATTAATTAATTATTTCGGTATCAGATCGAAGTTAAGAAAAACAACATTTTTATTGTTTCCAGTTGGGGTTAAATGTTTTCTAGTTGGAGTGTGGGAGAACAACAAATTACACTAGCTCTCATTTCTCACTCATTTTCTGCAACTATAACATTCTATCTAGTTTAGCTCATCATTATGGATAGCTGTTCTTTCATCGTTGTTTAACACTAGATTATGATGCCTGGCAGGGCTGAGTGGCGACCAGTCTTACTACCCCTTCCTTTAACAATGAGCCCGAGCATCACAAACTAAACAAAATAAACTTTTGTAGATCTCAGTCAACTCAAGGGGGCCCCAAGCAAAGGAAGCAGAACATTTTATTAGCGTTTAGATACTGTTAATTACTGTTATAGATAATTTTCTTTCCATATTAGTTTGGTATCGATATTTTTCTTTCGATACTTTTCTTTCGATACCAAATCCTTAGCTACGGCTACAATATACCTAATATTTTAATAAACTTTAACTATTCTATCCAGAGAGTTTATTTCCCCTTCTTATTATTATATAAATTATCTATAATGATTTATAACTAACTTAATGTAGTTTAAAGCGTAAATTTCTGTGCTATAAGTCAGGTACACAACTAACAAATTTTAACTTATCTAAAGAATGTTTTACATTAGTAACTAAAAGTATGGCAGGCTATGAAACTAGACACACTTTCACAAATCAAATTTTACCTCAACCATTTAAATTTCTGAATTTACAAAATTTGGAATGCAAACATGTAAATTCAAAATATTTTGGCTAATCAGGCTAGAGTGTTTATCTGTGGATGTCCCCAGTCTGCTAGAGCTTGAAGATAAACAGTTGTTGCTAATAATTTTTCATCGAATTATAATATATGAAAATGGAATATGACTATGAAAATAATATGATTAATAGAAGATAATTGATAAAAATAATAAATAACAAAAAAATTAATAGAATTGTGAGTGCAAAATATAGCACCAGATTACATACATAATTGTATTTATTCGTTCTCTGCAATTCATTGGCTGAACGTTTTCATTTGATAAAATAATTGAAAAGTACAAATCGGATGTCTATATGCATTGACTTTATAACTAACTAATTAACAGTTTGGCCTTTAGGAACTTGAATGTTCGTGGCCAATAGGACTTAAGCTCACTATTTGAACCCTATTTTGAGACCTGACCAGCTAATCCCCAACCTCTTTCGTATATAATTTAATGAGAGCTTCGATATTAAGTATATTCAAGTTTCTCAGTTAAAATGTTTTGTAAACGATTGTTATCACCCACAATATACACATAACCTCACATCATCAACCTGCTTGCCTGGAAAATATTTAATGTATTTGGGGATGCATTTATAAACTTGTGTTTTTTATTATATAAATAATAATAGTTGCGTTTTTGGGTTACATCATTTGTATCCAAGTGTATGGAAATATTAGCCGGTACTAATTTACCATTGTCCAGGGGAAGTACGAATGTACTAATCGTACATCCTTTCCGTGGAGGTTCATTCCATGTCCCGATGAGATTATGTGAGGGTGATAGTGAGTATGAGGGTGTGGAACCAGTTAAAACTCTTAAATCTAACCTAAGTCCAACCAACCAAACTTTGGCTACCGTTGGAGTAATTCCCCTCTTAGGAAAAATACTCAAAAGTGCTAGCCTGGAATTGATCCCAGGACTCCTAGACTCGTGGCTAGGTGCATTGAGCATCACACCACGGGCTCATTTATTATATAAATCCTAAGGGCCTACTGAGAAAAGGAGGAAAGTCCAAATTTAAACTCTAATTGAGTTAGTGCTGCCATCTATTAGACAATCATGATACCTTTTTAATGTAAGGGGTCTCTGTAATATTGAGTTAGTGCTGCCATCTATTAGACAATCATGATACCTTTTTAATGTAAGGGGTCTCTGTCATATTGAGTTAGTGCTGCCATCTATTATACAATCATGATACCTTTTTAATGTAAGGGGTCTCTGTCATATTGAGTTAGTGCTGCCATCTATTAGACAATCATGATACCTTTTTAATGTAAGGGGTCTCTGTCATATTGAGTTAGTGCCGCCATCTGTTAGAAAATACTGAAACCTTTATAATACGCTTTAGAGTGTGGTTAAAAGAGGTCTCTGTCTTGTCTAATATCTTTTTAGTAAAATATTTACAAGAGTAATTATGGGATTTAAGATTTTTTTTTTAAGTTATGGAAAATGTGGGTAATATTACAGTCCCGCTTTCCCCAATTACATAAAGTCTATAATATAAGTTTACGTTTGTTTCAGTGACGTAACCAGCTTTAGAAATTAATTAAACAACAGTACATCAATTATCGCACCAAAGTGCATGCAAGGACGCGGCAAAGACGATTCTCTTGCGTCCTTGAACAAAGGACGCAGCAAGAGTTTCATCAGCATCCTTGGTGACAATTCTAACGTTTCACTTGTCCATCACTTCCTTGTCGATGAAACTGACATAAGCTACAAGTAGAGGGGAGACCACAAAATAGGATTCAAGTCATATATTTGATGTGTTTTACTTATTATATGAGTCAGTTTAAGTTCGTTTTAAATATGCCGCATACGTTTGTCATAGTCATTATCGTAAAAAACATTTTGCGTCCATTTTTGTTTCAAATTAATATGGACTATCCATTAAAAATTATGGGAAACGTAAACTAAACCAATATAAATCTAGAAGGGATTTACCATGTACCTTTAAAACCAGGTAAACACAAAGATTCCTTGAGTATTGAATAAATGAAAAAAAAAAATTAATTTCCCCAAAAGAAAATATATGGATAAATATAACATTTCGCAAATTCAGTTCACACTTTAATTGCTGCTACTGCATAAAAAGGCAATGGTTGCCTCTTGAAGAAAATCGATTGTTACCACCCAATCCCCCGACCTAGGTTTCATTCTATCGGAACTCATCAGGGAGGAGTGTGAACGTGCAACGCAACTTCATAAAAGAAGAGATCAAGAAAGACAAAAGTGAGAAAATGTAAATTTTAAAGAATAATAAGACACATAGATAAGAACATATAAAAGAACAACACAGGAAAAGAACATTGGATGGTAACATATATATCTCTATAAGGAAAACCTCTTTTCGCTTTTTGAGGTAATTGCATTATATTTGGAAGAAGATATAGGAAAGGGGGATAGAAACATACAAAAGAGACGAACACAAAATGGCTTTTACAATGAAAATAAGAACACAATTCACAATTTATATTGCTGCCATTATCTCCTTTGTATGTTTCTATCCACCTTTCTTGTACCATCTACCAAATATAATACAATTACCTCATAGAGAGAAAAGAGGTTTTCCTTATAGATATATTTTGTGAATTCGAGACTTTAGATACAAGTTATGGAAGCACATTTCATTACCAATTAACCGGAATGAGAGATAAGTTACACGATTACAGCTGACGGTGGAACTGTTGAGGATCCAAACAAACTTAGGGTTGATTACTAGTCATACATCATACTATATATCAAAAGAGACATACAGTCAACTCTCGATTCTACGGCCTTTCACGGTTCCCTGGAAAAGGGTCGTTATTTCGAAGGGGTCGTTATTGGAATGTTAACAGATTTTGTTCCACCCCTGACCTTTATACGAAAAAATGTCATTTTTTAGATAATACGTGAAAAAGTAAATAACATAAAACCTACCTATTTCTTGAAGAGGGTTATCCTTTCACTCATTTCGTCAAAATTATAAGTTCGTATCAAATTTTAAAAAATTGCGTGGGTCATCAATCAAAATAACAATGTTAAACAATAGCATGGGTCGTCAAAAATTGTTCACAAAATTGTTCACAAAATCAAACCAAAATAGTAACCAAATCGAGAATCGAAATAACAATGGCAAAAGCAAGCCTGGCGCGTGATGTAGCGGCAGTCGCGCGCGTGGAAACATTGTCTTGTTTGTGGGAGGGGGTGGACAGAGTCAAGTGATATTGGCTGGCATTGATGAGGTGGTGTCTTTTTTTATACCTGACCCACCCCAGTTACTAGTAATACAGTGCTCACAAAGATAATTGCAACGCAGCAACCTATATAAATGCAACAAACACATTTCCTTAAACTTTTCAACCTTTTTTCCCACATTTTTCACGGTTCCCCAAAAAAGGGTCGTTACTTCGAGAGGGACGCTATTCCCGGGGTCGTAGAATCGAGAGTTGACTGTATATATTTTGACCTGGCGTATTAATACCTAAAAGCAGATCTAATGGTTTGNTTTTTCACGGTTCCCCAAAAAAGGGTCGTTACTTCGAGAGGGACGCTATTCCCGGGGTCGTAGAATCGAGAGTTGACTGTATATATTTTGACCTGGCGTATTAATACCTAAAAGCAGATCTAATGGTTTGTCTATCTGCCCTGCTTATGCCAACTGGACCATAAACAAACCATTTGCTTAAATTTTGGAGTGAACTCTTAAATTCAATACTATAATTATATTTAATTATTTCTTACCCACATAGCTGAGCACGCGGAATAAACGTCAATCTCATAAATACTGGCTTTTCAATGAAACTAAGGTATGAGTTTGAGTCCCAGTCAAGTGAACTTAGGGCGTTATTTCACACTAATTGTGTCCCTCCCTACCTCAACTAAAATGAGGGTACAATGCTTCTAAATTATACTTTCCTCATCACTAACCCATTGGTGTTATAATATACAAATACGCTTAACGAGTTTTAAAAAATTGGCAAAAATTAAATAAATATATATTATTATTATTATTATTATTATTATTATTAAAAGTGTTTGTCCTCCTCCTGGAGCTCGGGGTCCAACTGGTTTGTGCCAGGACGCTGTTCTTTGGGCGACGTGTCGCTTGTTCTGGTCTGTGTCTTGGCGGATCGCCTCCTGTTCCAGAAGTTCCCACACAGTCGGACAGACAGGAAGTAGAAGATCTCCACCGCACTGAGCATACTGAACCCCAGACACAAACCCAAAATACCACCGCAGTTAGCTGAAACATAATTAATAGTTCGATGAACAATAATTCCCGTCCCTTCCAGTCAAATAATGCTACGTAACCATATTAACAATGATTATATCACGTTATTATCTTTACAGGACTAGATAGGTACGGCATGTAGCCAGAATGTAGCTGTAATGAAGTCCGAGAGCTGTCGGTGATGACGTACCTAGCACTCGAAGACCTCGAGGGCGAACCAAAGTGAGATGGAGTGAATATATGGTCATAAATCTCAATTATCTGGGTGTGGAGGGGGATTGGAGGGATAAGGCTCCAAACAGGACATGGTGGAGTGATGTGGCCACATATCTCAAGGATCTGAATATAGTGAGGGATTGGAGGGAGAAGGTTGGAGGGAGAAGGCTCCTGACAGGACATGGTGGAGTGATGTGGCCACATATCTCAAAGGATCTGAATATAGTGAGGACTTGGAGGGAGAAGGCTCAGGATAGGATAGGTTAAGGCAACTTGTGATTACGTGCCACTCGAGGCCTGTGATTGCTCTTCTACAATCTTAACATATCTCTTTGTATTAATTTCTTATGTAATTTCTACTTGGATTAGAATTTGGTATTTTTTTCCTTGGTAATCAAGCTAGACAAAAACAAATTAATAATGGATTCAATAGTGCAGTAGTTCTCAATTTTTTTTTAGATTGTAGCCCTTGTCCATGACTAAAAGTATCACCAAGATAAAAAAAAAATCCAAATTACAGGTGTTAAAAAATATGACTACTTGGTAAATTATTGATCTATATAATCTAGTGGGAAAAAATGTCCATAATCAAAATATTTCAAATGTGACAAAGCTATTTAGAGAGAATCACCCTGTCTCTTATTGAGAATCGTTATGATCGATTTAAAAAAACAACTATTAAAGGTTGTATACTTTTTCTTCAAAATTCGTTCAAAAGTAAAGAAAACATAAACACAATATTTTCATATCAAAATGTTTAATTGTTATTCTGGAGCTGATATGTTATGAATCCCAAAGTCTTTCAGTAAGAAGGGTGGGGTTGCATGGCTGGGCACAATTTTTGATGTCTGGTAGTCCAGTTGAAATTTTTAAGCTAAGGTCCGGCTCCAAATGTATTCTATGGCGGTACTGATTTTTAGGTACACTATGGATAATAAAACCGCTCTCACAGAGCTATGTTGTTGGGAGAGGCATCATAAACTACTAATAAAGAAGGTGAGGGTTGAAAGTTTTAAGAAATCTGTCTCCATCAGAGAAAATAGGAGAACAAGAGGGGTGGAAATAACCAGACAATGGTAATGGCAGATAAATTTTCTACTTTCTCGCCATTATAAAGGTAGAGAAAGTATTTTGATCATCAAAAAAATTGAGCTCGAGGTTTTAATGAATTTCAGCGTTTCATAACCCCCAGAACCCTAAAAAGTTGCTTTTTTCAATGCCATATGTATGTGTGTCTGTTTAACCCTAAAAATAATATTAGTTTAATAAAGGGCGAAATAAGAAAAATCGATTTTCTCAAAATCGGCTCTAACAATTTTGGTTGAAATTCGTATCCAAGCATTGATTAAGATTATTAAAAAAATGGCTATTTTCATTTTCCTAAGAAAATGACTTTTAGGGTACTTTACAGAATTGGAAATTTCCGTATCTCCGTAACTATTTAAAATAATAAATAACCTATCATTGCAGAATTATTGTACTATTAAAAAATAAAAAAACTTTTATCTGCACTATATCTTTATAAAACTAATTATTTCGAAGATATTGGCAAATATATTAATACAAATTTGTGAGCTTTAGTTTTAAAGATATACTATTTAAGTTTTAAACCAATAATTATCTAATTCCATAGAGTAAGTAGAAAGGTAGGCAAAGTCTCTCAAAGAGTTTATGTTATTTTTCTTTAATCTCTTAGAGGAAATGTTTGTACAGCAATTATCTATCTCTATCATTTTAGACTCAAGCGTCCATATTTACCTTTTTTTATTGATCTAAATTCATAAATAAAGGCATTTAATAAAAATATGAAACGATAAAATGTGCAACCCCTAATAAAATGTAAAAATTTTGACTGGAGTCAAAATTTTAATACAAAGTATTGGCCCTTGTGGATCAAATGTCCATTTTTTTTGTCAAAATATACTAGTGAGGAATATAATTATTTATATAGAAAATCATAAAATTTAAATCCGGGAGTCAAAAAAATGTTTAACGTGATTATAGCGCAATTTTTTCTCGGGTTTTATAATGTGTATTATTTCGTTTCACATATATTACGAATTTTGAGTAAGAATCTCCATTTTTAAACAATAGATCGAGAAGGTCCGTGCGACTTTCCGTACCATTGTTGTTCGTTCTAGGATTGAAGAATGTCTCTGATAAATATTGTTAAAAATGTGTAATATTTATATTCCGTTCACGATAGGTTTTTACCTGGATGACAGTTCGAAAATCATATGTTTAGGTTTTGGGTTGCCAACACTTGTAAAAGATCACAGTTTTGTTATATATGTAAAGATCGTTAATTACCTTTTATATATTACATTTAAAATAACGTAAACTTAAGTTTTCTCATACTAGTTCATTTTTTAAATAATTTCTTTTTATCCAACTCGAAACCATATTTTAAACATAATTAAAAGTACTTATTTTTGGTTTTGGAACGTTATTGATTATGTTTAATATAGTGCACACATCAATACATATTAAATTACAGGCATCATATTCACTTGGAAAAGATAAAATTCTTGTCACTTTTTTTACATACAATAAATGATTTTATGATTATTTTATCGTATTTTGAAATATTTAACTGAATAAAGTATTTTCATCAACTGCGT
>CABEEJ010004045.1:0-23379 GCA_901482245.1 Timema douglasi
CAAATGGAGGGACGAGAATAGTAAAGTCAGATCATCGGGAGAAAACAGAATAACCAACAAATGGAGGGACGAGAAAAGTACAATCAGATCATCAGGGGAAAACAGAATAACCAATAAATGGAGGGACGAGATTAGAACAATCAGATCATCAGGGGGAAACAGAATAGACAACAAATGGAGGGACGAGAATAGAACAATTAGATCATCAGGGGGAAACAAAATAACCAACAAATGGAGGGACGAGAATAGAACAATCATATCATCAGGGGAAAACAGAATAGCCAACAAATGTAGGGACGAGAATAGAACAATCAGATCATCAGAGGAAAACAGAATAGCCAACAAATGTAGGGACGAGAATAGAACAATCAGATCATCAGGGGAAAACAGAATAACCAATAAATGGAGGGACGAGAATAGAACAATTAGATCATCAGGGGAAAACAGAATAGACAACAAATGGAGGGACGAGAATAGAACAATTAGATCATCAGGGGAAAACAAAATAACCAACAAATGGAGGGACGAGAATAGAACAATCAGATCATCAGGGGGAAACAGAATAGCCAACAAATGGAGGGACGAGATTAGAACAATCAGATCATCAGAGGGAAACAGAATAGACAACAAATGGAGGGACGAGAATAGAACAATTAGATCATCAGGGGGAAACAGAATAACCAACAAATGGAGGGACGAGAATAGAACCATCATATCATCAGGGGAAAACAGAATAGCCAACAAATGTAGGGACGAGAATAGAACAATCAGATCATCAGATGAAAACAGAATAGCCAACAAATGTAGGGACGAGAATAGAACAATCAGATCATCAGGGGAAAACAGAATAACCAACAAATGGAGGGACGAGATTAGAACAATCAGATCATCAGGGGGA
Organism: Timema douglasi; assembly: GCA_901482245.1. Taxonomy (NCBI): domain Eukaryota; kingdom Metazoa; phylum Arthropoda; class Insecta; order Phasmatodea; family Timematidae; genus Timema; species Timema douglasi. Next base: position 899 of record CABEEJ010004045.1, read on the forward strand.
AACAGAATAACCAACAAATGGAGGGACGAAATTAGAACAATCAGATCATCAGGGGAAAACAGAATAACCAACAAATGGAGGGACGAGAATAGAACAATCAGATCATCAGGGGGAAACAAAATAACCAACAAATGGAGGGACGAGAATAGTACAATAACAACCTGGTTTGGTCTTTGTATAAATGAAAATAGATCAAGAGTAAATTTTATTTTTCTGGGGTGTCTTCCTACGACGATTAAGCTATTCAACAAAATGTAAATTCCATTACTTTCAAAAAATATTTAGTATGGATCTAATCTTAAAACTAAAGAAAGGCCAGCAATGATATCATGAGTATTGAGATTCATTGAAGAAGATACTTTTGGCGATTGAGTTGGTAACATCAATCAAACATACTGATCTATCATAACGGTACAGGGACAAGGCATGCCATCTAAAACAGAACACGCAATACTTTAAAACCTAATTTTCTATTAACTACAAATCACCGCCTCTTTGGTTGAAGATTATAACAAATACCGTAGGTCTACCAGTGGGGGATTAAGCAGTTCGGGGCCCGCATGTGCAATATGATTCGGAGGCCCGCCCAACCTCTCTAATTCCAAATAATATATTTTTCAAATAGCCTATGTTAATTTGAAATGGTGGCGGCCGCTTGGTCGGTATGTGGGCTTACACAATGAAGTTTTGTATTAACCTTACTCCTATTAACTATCACTACTTTTCTATCAGTAGTGGTGGCCGAGCAGTCTAAGATGTTAGATTCTTGTACCTCTTAAAGCCCGTGAGTATACAGGGGAGGGTCAGTGAGACATTTTGGTATTTGTTTTTTATTATTACCACGTTTGGACTATTCGCATGTGTACTAATTACATTATTGGGTTAATTATGAGGAAGGTTTGAATTTAGAGGAAGTGTACGCGGATTTGAGTGGAGGGAGAGTGGGAAACCCTTTAAGAAATACCACCCTCAATATGCCCGACTGGGATCATTGGCAGTATAATCTATTGAAAGAGGGGCTCCTTAGACGATGAGACCAACGAGGCGGGTGATATTTTATTGTTCAAAGAGATTTTTTCCCACCCTCGCTCTACGCTAGAGGGGTATATACCCCGTAAGAGGGTTGTTTAGGTATCCAAGATAGTGTATAGTGCCGCTCAGACGCTATTTTAGGTTATATGTCCCTGAACCTGTTTATATTGGTATTATTATTATTATTATTATTATTAGCACCACGTATTACTACCCGTTCGGGTTACACGCACTTACGCCAATGTGTAATGGTATAGTGATTGTGAGATGAAATGGAGGACCTACAGTTTAACGTGGAATCCGAACCACGGTGAAGGCCTGGCATTCCCCACATTCACAAGATGTCTTGTCAGAGGTGAAGGAAAGGTATGGTAATCAGGTAAATCTGTACCAGGACCGAGGATTGAACCCCGGACCCCCAGCACAGACCCCTAGACCACCAGGTCACCCGAAACTGCTTATATTATAAAAGTGTTGTTTTCAGTCGTCAGCGGAATGAACGCAAAGCTACTTTATATCTCTAAATAAGTACAGGCTTGTAGACCCAGTTTTGAATGGGGAATGTTCTCACACTGAAAAGTACAAAAAAAGACATAGTTTTACTAGAATGCTGGTGACCTGGCGGTGTGGGGGTAAGGTGTCAGACTTCTGTGCTGGCGGCCGGGGTTCAATCCTCGGTCCCGGCACAGATTTATCTGATTACCAAACCCTTCCTTCACCTCTGACAAGACATCTTGTGAATGTGGGGAATGCCAGGCCTCCACCGTGGTTCGGATTCCACGTTAAACTGTAGGTCCTCCATTTCATCTCACAATCACCCTACCATTACACATTAGCGTAAGTGCGTATAACCCGAACGGGTAGTAAGACGCGGTGCTAATAATAATAATAATAATAATAATAATAATAATAATACTAGAATGCTATAATCTAGAAGCCGAGGAACAAAACTGCCAGTAAATAGGAACAAAGAATGGATCGTGGTGAAGTTCATGATGTAATTCAATAGGTGGGCCATACCCACTTCGGTGACCACATGATCTAAGGCGTCACTCCCGCAATAGACAGGACTGCCAGTTATGGGGCGGTCGGGGTTCGTGTCCCAGTTGAGAATACCGAGGGTAGTATTTCCACAAGTGTTTCCCACTCTCGCTCCACTCACATTCGGGTACACTTCCTCTAAATTCAAACCTTCCTGATCTAGAACCCCTTAGTGTAGTATGCATGCGTACAATCCAAATGGGCAGTAAGACGCAATACTAAAAAAACTGTACTCTTCCCTGCGTTGGTTTTAGTCGCTATTAGTCTAGGTTTTAGTCACTAATAGTCCTGGTTTTAGTCGCTAATAGTTCTGGTTTTAGTCTCTATTAGTCCTGGTTTTAATCGTTACTAGTCCTGGTTCTAGTCGCTAATAGTCCTGTTTTTAGTCACTAATAGTCCAGGTTTTAGTCACTAATAGTCCTGGTTTTAGTCGCTAATAGTCCTGGTTTTAGTCACTAATAGTCCTGGTTTGGTCGCTTTAGTCCTGGTTTTAGTCGCTAATTGTCCTTGTTTTAGTTGCTAATAGTCCTGGTTATAGTCGCTAATAGTCCTGGTTTTAGTCACTAATAGTCCTGGTTTTAGTCACTAATAGTCCAGGTTTTAGTCACTAATAGTCCAGGTTTTAGTCACTAATAGTCCTGGTTTTAGTCGCTAATAGTCCTGGTTTTAGTCGCTAATAGTCCTGGTTTTAGTCGCTAATAGTCCTGGTTTTAGTCTCTATTAGTCCTGGTTTTAATCATTAATAGTCCTGGTTTTAGTCGCTAATAGTCCTGGTTTTAGTCGCTAATAGTCCAGGTTTTAGTCACTAATAGTCCTGGTTTTAGTCGCTAATAGTCCAGGTTTTAGTCCCTAATAGTCCTGGTTTTAGTCACTAATAGTCCTGGTTTTAGTCGCTAATAGTCCTGGTTTTGGTCGCTTTAGTCCTGGTTTTAGTCGCTAATAGTCCTTGTTTTAGTTGCTAATAGTCCTGGTTATAGTCGCTAATAGTCCTGGTTTTAGTCGCTAATAGTCCAGGTCTTAGTCACTAATAGTCCTGGTTTTAGTCACTATTAGTCCTAGTTTTAGTCACTAATACTCCTGGTTTTAGTCGCTAATAATCCTGGTTTTAGTCGCTAATAGTCCAGGTTTTAGTCACTAATAGTCCTGGTTTTAGTCGCTAATGGTCCTGGTTTTAGTCGCTATTAGTCCTGGTTTTAGTCACTAATAGTCCAGGTTTTAGTCACTAATAGTCCTGGTTTTAGTCACTATTAGTCCTACTTTTAGTCGCTAATAATCCTGGTTTTAGTCGCTAATAGTCCAGGTTTTAGTCACTAATAGTCCTGGTTTTAGTCGCTAATGGTCCTGGTTTTAGTCGCTATTAGTCCTGGCTTTAGTCGCTAACGGTCCTGGTTTTAGTGTTAGCGTACAAATCAAATGGGGAAGACCGATGCATTTGCAACACTTTCCAGTTTTTATTTTTCAGTAAATTATTTTTAATTTTACATATTGTTTAAATAGTGTTTGTTCGGTTATATGTTTTTATTTAGTTTATTAAAATTATTTCGAATCAAAGCCTGCACATGTTGCAGGTTGCCCCTAAAAAGGGGTATGCTGCAACGTTTGTTTTAAATTGCCAAATTCATCATTTTCATCAGCGCCACAGTTGATGCATGTTAAATTGATCTTTTTAGTACCCAGCCGATGGATCGATATTTTGTAAACTGTGCACTGTACCCACTCTTTAAGTCCTTCACTATACTCCTTACGACATGTTCCTTTCGACATGTTCCTTACGACTTGTTCCAAATGACATGTTCCAAACGACATGTTTGAGCCTCATCTGTTGAGCCATTTTCTAAGCCATGCTCCTCTTCACGAGCTGTGTTTTATTATTTGTTTAGATTCGATTCTTTTAAAAATTAGCTTAAAGTTTTTTTTAAATTTCAGGATTTATTCTTGTAAAACTATTTTTTCTTTGTCAAATGCTTTTTCAGGGGTTTCAGATTAAAGCTATTAAAAAATGTGTGAGCTAATTTTAATTTAACAATTATTAATGGAATTTTGAGTTGATGGTTGTATGTATAAGGTACAGGAAGCAAGTGGAATAAAAAAAAATAGAACCAACGCTATATATACATATGTGTGTGTGTGTGTGTGTATTGACATAAAAACATAAAACCCACACTTCAAATTGGTTTGAAAATATATGTTCTATAGATTTTATAAATAACAAAACGAAAAACCATTTTATAAGTGACAAATGAATTGTTATTTTATTTATTAATTGTACTCGGCTCAATTTTATAGTAGTTATCATATAATGTGCTAGTAATTAGGTATTTTTGATTCCGTATATCAGTAAGTTGTTAATATTCATGTTTATTTTATTTGCGTCTTAAAACATACAAATAATGTTCAACTATTCTCACGTCTGAGGAGTGGGTTGCAACACTTGTAACTAGCCACCCAACAGTTTATTGTTATCTGAACTATAAAATGGCGTCATTAATTATTATATACAGATAAACTCTAGTGTCAAAAAAATGCCAAAAGAATGTGTTCTCTGATGATATTGGTCTCTAATAAAAATAAAAATAAAAATGACAACTTAACAAACAACAAATATTAGATGAACGTAGAACACTTAACGAGTACATAGAAAAACACAGAAAAACATAAAATCAACTGTAAGCAAAGAATAAAATATACACGTGTGCTCCCACTCGCTTCGTTTAACCGACTACTATCGAGTGATTTTATTATTATTATTATATAGCACCGTGTCTTACTACCCGTTCGGGTTATACGCTTTAAGTACTAATTACGCTATTGAATTAGGAATTGGGAAGGTTGAATTAGAGGAAGTGAACCCGCATTTGCGTGGATGGAGAGTGGAAAAACATTTAGGCAAAACCACCCCCAGTTTACCAGACCGAGATTCGAACCTCGATCTCCCGTCCTCAGCAGTCGATCTCAACAGGACTAGCGCGTTATCTAACTACGACACCGAGGCGGGTTTATAGAGTGATAATTTCTCATGATGCCACGCTCTATTTCCCAATACTTATCTTAAAAAAATGCTTTGTTGCAACGTGCACCTGTTGTAGCGAGCTCTGGGGTTCCCTATGTATATTTAATTTGTACATCTAAATATATATATAAAGGAGATTTAGAAGATTAAACAAATTTTAATGTATTTATTTTTATTCTAAACTGTATTATGCTCATGTTTTGTCAAAGTATAAGGACTTACGATGAACTTGTGAGGTGTGACAGGCTCTAGAACGTTTGGGAACAGAGGGTACATAATTGGAATCGTTCGTGTGAAGCGGTTGACATACCTCCCCTCCCCCCGAAATGTTCTTTGCTCGGGTGAGGGTATTTTTACTGAGGAATAGTAGGTTGTTCATCGTGGATAGAGAGATTCAAGATTGATGGTCGACATGGACCAATAGAGGCAAAACGACCGCTGATTTCTCAAGGTCAACCAAATTATTTTATCAAAAAAAGTGCTTAAAAAGGAGTTCAAGGTTTGAACAAAAGCCAGGTATAATGGCGCTGTTTTTTTCCTAAATAAATATCCACCCTTAACCTATTAAAATATGGTTACAATTTATCTACATTTTACCTTCTCTATTATTAAATCACTAGTGTATTAAATGCATAGCCAGAACAGGTAGTGAAACGCTTTGCAAAGAAAAATCAATTTATTGATGCGATGAAATGTTCCATCATTTGTTTTTGCAAAGTTTATTAATGCGATGTACCCACATATGTGGAAACGCGGACTGACCAAACGTTGAGCTCATCAGTTCTAGTTTGCCAGTGGAGAAAAGTTGGAAGATCGAGACCCAGGCAGGGTGAAATGTGGATGTTTTTCCTAAATCTATTCCCTCCATCCCTTTACGAAAATGTGTGTTCATTTCACATAATTTCCAACCTCCTCGTACCCGACCCATTATTGTAATTAAATGCGTACATCTCAGCCAAAAAGAAAGGTGATAAGTGATTTCCCTAGATTTAATATTTCTGATATTCTTATTCATGGTTCGACACGAGATTATGTATTTATAATTTAGTGTGTATGTTTGGTTACATAATGATGAGCTACATACCCTGTAATCATCAATGGGTAGGACATGCAGTGTGGATGGAAGTAGTTAGAACCTTTCTCAGGGTACCGAATGGTAAGCCCAATGAGAAGATACCATTGGGAAGACCTAGACTCAGATGGAGGATAACATTAGAATGGACCTGAAAGAGATAAGGTAAAATGAGGTGGACTGGATAGAACTAGCTCAAGATAGGGATATGGTGCAATGAGGTGGACTGGATATAGCTAACTTAAAATATGGATATGGTGTAATCAGGTGGACTGTATAGAACTAGTTAAAAACAGGGATAGGGTGTAATGAGGTGGACTGGATAGAACTAGATTAAAAACAGGGATAGGGTGTAATGAGGTGGACTGTATAGAACTAGTTAGAAACAGGGATAGGGTGTAATGAGGTGGACTGGATAGAACTAGTTAAAAACAGGGATAGGGTGTAATGAGGTGGACTGGATAGAACTAGTTAAAAACAAGGATAGGGTGTAATGAGGTGGACTGTATAGAACTAGTTAAAAACAGGGATAGGGTGTAATGAGGTGGACTGGATAGAACTAGCTCAAGATAGGAATAGGATAATAGCATGGAGGTAGCGAGTTCTACTGTTTACAGAACTACTATTGACAATTATTGACCAAAGGAGTGGATTATTTGTTTCGAAGTTTGTCTCTTCAACTAAATATTAGTAGTATTACACTGTTTTGTCGGTCGATTCAGAACCCTATCACTGCTGTAGTGATGTGGTGGTGTGTCGAACGTCCCAGGGTCGATGTTTGGTTCGTGTGTGTTGGTTTATTCACGACGTACTGTACCGGTGAGTATCGAACGTGCGGCTGATACTAGACAATCACCCACAGAATGTCAACATCGCCTTGGAATGTTAACACTACTCCAACACGCTGAGACCACCAAGAAGGTGATTATGGGTGTCGGCAACATTTAGCAAGATTGTACTGAAATACGTTACGAAAAAATAAACTCCAACAACTCTTAAGGTGACCTGGCGGTCTAGGGGTAAGGTGTCAGACTTCTATGCTGGCGGCCGGGGTTCGATCCTCGGTCCCGGCAAAGATTTATCTGATTACCAAACCCTTCCTTCACCTCTGACAAGACATCTTGTGAATGTGTGGAATGTCAGGCGTGCCACCATGGTTCGGATTCCACGTTAAACTGTAGGTCCTTCATTTAATCTCACAATCACCCTACCATTACACATTAGCGTAAGTGCGTATAACCCGAACGGTTAGTAAGACGTGGTGCTAATAATAATATTAAGGTTGGCTGCACCGAGTTTAGTAAAAATGAATGACTTCGTCCTTAAAAATGGGATTCAATGCCGCCTAGTTGCACTTAGCAATCTTTTCACCATATAAATATGAGTATATATATATATATATATATATACATATATTCATATTAATCTATATATTTATACATTTATATATGTATATATAGTCCTTAAATTGCTATCCCTCTAGTTAAATATATATAATTATACCTAAGTTGGATAGATAGATAGTTTAATGTAAAGGCTTATAGCTAGATACATAGATACGAGTATGTAAAGGGATATATAGATGTATGGTTGTATAACTAACCATAGTTTCCTCGTGAATAAATAAGATATGGTTTGAACAAAAATTGATTATTTATTGGTTCGTTACTTTATAACACAAAATGTGTTTATATGCACTAAGTTATTAGTTACAATATATTTACGTTAAGAGTCCATGAAGGGCAATCATTTAAAAAAGGACGAATTATCACGTAACGTTTGGGCGTCATTTTGTGGGCAAACTCGTCAAGGAGTTACAATTTAGAGTGTTGCTAGGCCACTATTGAGAGGCTGTATTGGTTCGAATACCGATGTAGTCAAAGTATCTTATTATTCACAGGCTGTGAAATCAGATGAGGGGAAAATGTTTTGGAAGGATGTATAGTTATAGTCCCAGGAACCTGTGTCCTTCCCAATAAATATTGTATGGTAGTTGTCAGTATAGGACATTACGATGCAGTAATCAGCGCGATGACTTGCCCTCTCTTACAGCTAGGGGAAAATGGGGGGGGGGAGGTGGGTCTATGTTCTTTCACCAAAGACCTAATAAACCGAGCATACCACTACTCGATTATGTGGTCAAATGGTCTAAGACGTATTATACTGAGCTGCTGATGACCTATAGATTGGGGTTCGAATCCCAGCCGGCTCTAGTGAGGGTCATTTTTTCCTAAATGGTTTCCCACTCTCCTTCCAAACAAATGCGGGTAAATTACTTCTAAAATAGTTCCTTCCCCATCCCTACCCCATTAGAGCAATTATAGCATAAGAGTACTATAACCTGAACGGGTAGTAAGACGCAGTGATTAAAATAAATGACCATTTGGAGTTTCGTCTGTCCGTCCAGATATTTGTCCGGTGGCGGAACTATTGGAAACGCGTAATCAAAACAGCGAAACTTTGGCTTATATTATTTATATTTATTTGGGGTATTAAACGCGCACTTTCTAGACTGTCTAGTTCCATCTGGAGTTGTCGGGCGTCCGGCCAACTCCTCCAATCCGTCGGACGGCTGCTCTCAGTACAGAAGAGGGATCGGAGATGGTAACGCAAACACCCTGTAGTCTGCACGTAATTAGATTAAGTTAGCATTAAGTTTATTTTATTTTGTAATTGTAATTTTAATAATTAATTATTATGTATTCATAGGTTAAGTTAGTTATAAGTCCATACATGGTTGTATAGCAGACAGTGGCCGGACTGACTATTAGGATAGATAGAAATAAGAAGGATAAATAGGACAAACTTAAGCTAGGAGTTTTTTTTTCAACTTAATGTATGTAAATAAAACTAAAGTAGCTAGAATATGTGAGCTAAAGTAAAGAAGCAGCTTAGATCACGAGCTAAATATTAGAAATCGGGGCAGATAGGTTATGGAAAATAAAAAAATTAAAAATAACCGACTGATTGTATAAGAATGTCTATGAACGAGAGCGAAAGGGGCTACCATTTTTTCCGGGAAAGGTAGTTTCACAAAACTTCCAAGGTTCTCTTACATGTCACAATCTACGTGGACCAAAGGCTTCATTTTACTTCCCCTCCGAATGAAGTCTTGATACGGATTTTTATCGCTCAAGAAAAATCCGTTGAACCGAGTTCGGTTTGAACCAACGAATTTCGAGTCATGAGGTGCGCACTTTACCTCAAGACCACCACGGAAGATGCTGAGAAATAGCTCCTAAGCCCTCACTAGCCCCGTTTCATAAAGTGTTTGTTGATCGGAATATTTCCTGTTTGGGGAGAAGAGTGGTAATCATGTCGGCTGTACAGCTTACATCTGGTCATGTTTCATTTTGTAGAAGCGTTATACTTTTACATCCATATACGTATATAACGTACTGTATGTATATTTTATCGATCCGGTCCGCCCATAAAATTTTAATATCCTAATGCGGCCCTGCACTCAACAGGTTTGGGGACTCCTGATTTAATACACGGCCTGATTTCCCTGGATTCTCGTTCGTTAATTTACAAATCAGCACTAGATTTAAATGTATTGTGTTTGGTCGTCAAGTAGTGTTACGTTCGCTACCAATGGTTATGATTATTTGAAAAATCACCAATTAATAATTAAGGTTAGTTTATTCCTCACTTTGGTTGTGATTAACATGTAGGAAATGATTATTGCTAAGGAAAAGTGAGTTGGAATGACTATTCCACGTCCACACCCTTTGATTGAGTGACGGATCACACGTCCACACTGGCTGATGACTTGTCCGCGAGTGTTGCTCCAATGGCAGCCTCTGGGTTCCCTGCCATCCTCGCTGTAGTCCAAAGGAGGGTCCACACTGAGTTGATGACTTGTCCGCGAGTGTTGCTCCAATGGCAGCCTTTGGGATCCCTGCCATCCTCGCTGTAGTCCAAAGGAGGGTCCACACTGGTTGATGACTTGTCCGCGAGTGTTGCTCCAATGGCAGCCTCTGGGTTCCCTGCCATCCTCGCTGTAGTCCAAAGGAGGGTCCACACTGGTTGATGACTTGTCCGCGAGTGTTGCTCCAATGGCAGCCTCTGGGATCCCTGCCACCCTCCCGCCGCCCAAAGGAGGGTCCACACTGGCTGATGACTTGTCCACGAGTGTTGCTCCAATGGCAGCCACTGGGTTCCTTGCCACCCTCGCCGCAGTCCAAAGGAGGGTCCACACTGGTTGATGACTTGTCCGCGAGTGTTGCTCCAATGGCAGCCACTGGGATCCCTGCCACCCTCCCGCAGCCCAAAGGAGGGTCCACACTGGCTGATGACTTGTCCACGAGTGTTGCTCCAATGGCAGCCTCTGGGTTCCCTGCCATCCTCGCCACAGCCCAAAGGAGGGTCCACACTGGCTGATGACTTGTCCACGAGTGTTGCTCCAATGGCAGCCACTGGGTTCCCTGCCACCCTCACCACAGTCCAAAGGAGGGTCCACACTGGCTGATGACTTGTCCACGAGTGTTGCTCCAATGGCAGCCACTGGGTTCCCTGCCATCCTCGCCGCAGTCCAAAGGAGGGTCCACACTGGTTGATGACTTGTCCGTGAGTGTTGCTCCAATGGCAGCCACTGGGTTCCCTGCCACCCTCGCTGCAGTCCAAAGGAGGGTCCACTCTGGTTGATGACTTGTCCGCGAGTGTTGCTCCAATGGCAGCCACTGGGTTCCCTGCCACCCTCACTGTAGTCCAAAGGAGGGTCCACACTGAGCTGATGACTTGTCCGCGAGTGTTGCTCCTATGGCAGCCACTGGGTTCCCTGCCACTCTCACTGTAGTCCAAGGGAGGGTCCACACTGGCTGATGACTTGTCCACGAGTGTTGCTCCAATGGCAGCCACTGGGCTCCCTGCCATCCTTGCCGCAGTCCTAAGGAGGGTCCACCCTAATTGAGCAGTTTCCTTTGTTAAAAATAAATAGGCTTGGATCGCTTTAGCTGCCATAAAAAACTGCACACCAGATTGAAGAAATATTGTAGGAAGGTCCTGTTTCAACTGATAGTTTTTATTTCAAAATCGTAGGTCCTAAAAAACACAATATGGGTTATATCCTGGTTTGAGAAAGGGAGAAAAAGGTAAACTCACTATGTCCTTTACTGGGACTCATAAAATCAAAAAAAGTTATGCTTCAGTACTATTTACTAAATACTCTAAAACTTAACCTGATAAAATAGAGCTCTCCTGTGACAACCACGTTAGGAAAATATATAACTCAAAACTATGCTAATAACGACAACATATAGTTGATATATTTAGTATGTAAGAAATAGTGTTTAGAATGATTGTAGGCTATTGGATTACTTTTACTTTTTTAATTTTACATCGCGTCCTATTAAATATATGGGCTATAAGAATGTGTCTACACTAATGATGTTGAGAGAGTTAAGGTAGAATTAAGAGACAATGCATTCACATATGCATGAAGGGAGAGTGGGAAATCCGTTAGGTGAGAGAAAGTATTGTGAACGACAAAAAAAATTGGACTAGAGGTTTTGATGAATGTCAACGTTTCATGACCCCCCCGAATAACAAAAAGTGTTTTTGCAATGACGTCTGCGTGTCTATTTAACCCTAAGATAGTAGTTTAATAAAAATAGAAAAGAGAAATAATCGATTCTCCCAAAATTGGTTCTAACGATTTTGATTAAAATTCGTATCCAAGCGTAGATTCAGATTATATTATTATTATTATTAGCACCGCGTCTTACTACCCGTTTGGGTTGTACGCACTTACGCTAATGTGTAATGGTAGGGTGATTGTGAGATGAAATGGAGGACCTACAGTTTAACGTGGAATCCGAACCACGGTGGAGGCCTGGCATTCCCCACATTCACAAGATGTCTTGTCAGAGGTGAAGGAAGGGTTTGGTAATCAGATAAATCTGTGCCGGGACCGAGGATTGAACCCCGGCCGCCAGCATAGAAATCTGACACCTTACCCCTAGACCGCCAGGTCACCTTCAGATTGTAAATAAAATTGTTATTTTCATTTCCTCGTGAAAATGGTTTTTAAGGTACTTTACGGAAGTGGAAATTTCCGTATCTCCACAACTATTTGAGATACTAAATTACTTATCATTGCAAAATTGTAGTACTATCTACAATAATAAACTTTTATACGAAATATATTTTTATAAAAGTGATAGTTTCTAAGATATTGGCAAATATATTAATACAATTTTGTGAGCTTTAGTTATAAAGAAATACTATTTAAGTTTTCACGCAATAATTATTTAATGACATAGAGAAAGAAATAAGTAAGTATTTCAAAAAGTGTATGTTCTCTTGCCTTCAACCTCTAAGGGAAAATGTTTGTACAGCACATGGCGGATCCAGGATTCTCGCGAGGGGATGGGGATGCCATGGGTGCTTTTATCGGTAGGGTTGGAGGAAGGGTTGTTCTAGAAACTCTGATATAAAAATACTTCAAAATTTGAGAGTAGGTCCTTAAGTAATTTTCAGTGTAACGCTAAACTTGAAAATAATCCTCTAATTAAGGGTATAACTGAAGTTGGCGATTAGTATTGAAATTTATTAAAAGCCAATAATAAGAACATCAACTAATAGTGATTGCTAAGAGGAAATTAGTTTAAACATTTAGATAATTATTATAAAATAGTTTTTTAGCTATTCAATAAATTAGACAAAATAGATGGAATTATTCATATTTTGAACAATCGAACTTTATTCCACAATATAGTATAGCTAGTTATGTCTCATCCTAACCCAAAATGTTACCACTAAGCCATACTAACACGTTTTGTGTGCGGTATTATGCAAAGATTTTGGTTAAAGCAGGTTATTTAAAGATAAATTATTTGAAAGATCTATTATTTTTATTATCATTATTATTAGCACCGCGTCTTACTACCCGTTTGGGTTGTACGCACTTACGCTAATGTGTAATGGTAGGGTGATTGTGATATGAGATGGAGGACCTACCATTTAACGTGGAATCCGAACCACGGTGGAGGCCTGGCATTCCCCACATTCACAAGATATATTGTCAGAGGTGAAGGAAGGGTTTGGTAATCAGATAAATCTGTGCCGGGACCAAGGATTGAGCCCCGGACCTACAGCACAGAAGTCTGACACCTTACTCCTAGACCACCAGGTCACCTTTTATATATTATCAATCATTGAAACAGTAATAATAAAAACTATAAAATAAATTTAAACCTAAACAATGGTTTGTGCAACAAGGTGAGAGACGCGCAATTTAAATTTGGGTTATTTCATTAATTACTATTTTCACCATTTTAATACTTAATGTGATTGTCTTAGGTAATAATAGGTAGGTAATAATTACCGTATATTAATCATTTAATAATATTACCAATAACAATTTTTTTTTTATCTGGTTAGTGAGATAGTATTACGTGACAATAAAACTAGTAGTGATTTTAAAATTGCGCGCGGCCCCCTCCTGGATCAGCCCCTGATACAGCAACAATATATCGCTCTCATTTTAGGCTCAGTAGTCAATATTTACCTATTTTATCGGTCAACATTTTTAAAAGAGAAATTTAATAGCAATATGATAATCATAAGATGTGTATCTCCTAGTAAAACGCCGATAGTTTAAACCGGAATTAAGAATTTTAATACGAAGTATTGACACTTGGGGACCCAATATTAATATTTTTTATTAGTCCAACTATACAAACGAAGACGTTAAATCTTTAAAAGTAAAATTATAAAATTTAAAATTGTGTGTTAAAAAATGTTTTACGTATCTATAGCGAATTTTTTTCTCGGGTTAACTAGTGTATATTATATAAGGAATTTTGAGTAAATATTTCCATTTCTAAAAGATAGAGCGAGAAAGTTCGTGCGGAGCTCCGTACCATTTGTTTATTTAGCACCACGTCTTACTACCCGCTCGGCTGATATGTTTATGTACTAATTACGCTAATGGTTTTAGGGATTAAAATTCTTATAATAATAGGAAGTGTATCCGCATTTGAGTGGAGGGAGAAGGGTAAACTATTTTATAAAAAAGCTTAGTACACCCGACCTAGATTCAAACCTTTGATTTCCCCATCATTGACAGTATAGTCGACCGTGAGATTAGCGCGTTAGACCACGTGGCCACCAGGGCGGGTTTATCAAGTACTTTAAAGTACCTTCTATAAATTTTAATTTATTTACATAAATAATTGGATTGCTTAATATATAGTTCGCCCTTAGGTAAAGCTTGTGTGTATTTTGTGTTTGTGTGTGTGTGTGTGTATCATATTTTAAACATAAAAAATATGTTGTCTGTGACCTGGCGGTCTAGGGGTAAGGTGTCAGACTTCTGTGCTGGTGGCTGGGGTTCAATCCTCGGTCCCGGCACAGATTTATCTGATTACCAAACCCTTCCTTCACCTCTGACAAGACATTTTGTGAATGTGGGGAATGCCAGGCCTCCACCGTGGTTCGGATTCCACGTTAAACTGTAGGTCCTCTATTTCATCTCACAATCACCCTACCATTACACATTAGCGTAAGTGCGTACAAACCGAACGGGTAGTAAGACGCGGTGCTAATAATAATAATAATAAATATGTTCACAATAAATAGGTGTTTTCTTTGTATTATTGTTATTATTACTATTATTATTATAAGTCAGTAACATAGCCAGCCAATACGCCCTCTCCTGGCCTATGCCCCCTCCTTCAGCTCCCAGAATTATCTTATATCCTACAACTCTTCTAGTATTTGGATCCTCTTCCTTCCTAAGCTCCTCTTTTCCTCAACCTTTCCTTCTATGACGTTGTGCAGAAGACAGTTCCTCCTAAGGATTTGTCCGATCCAGCTTTGTAATGTTATAAACACAACCACCAGTTAGATTTTAATTTCAATTATATTTTTTTCAATTTGAATATATGAATGTATGTAGAAATGAAAACTTAAAGAAGAAGGTTTGTTGTATTATTCTCAACTCCCTAGCGACGTAAGGCCCCCCACGGTTCCCCTCACCTACTAGATTGGAAAATGATGGTCGATATGTTCAGCCTTTGTGGTAGCATGCCAAAGATGCCAAAGAAACGTGAGTTCAGCCAGGGAAGAAATTGCCTATTGAAGATGTTCCGTTCCACGGCGAAAGAAATATTATTCCCTCGACCAAGATGATCCGTCATATCCGTGACCCCCATCCCCGGGGCAGACCCTGTAGGGCCAACAAACCCTCAGAAAGGGGGAGGGGGAGGGGGGAGGCCTTGTCACACCAGGGATTAGTTACAGCACTTCATTCTGAACCACCCGCAGCGGGACCTAAACACCTCCTGAATACAGTCTTGCCAACTCATCGTGCGGTCCTGTACTTGGCAAGGCCGCCAACATCTACATCTAGCGGCCAGAGTTGGGTGGTATGCATCAGCCGTACCCTGTTACTTATAGAACTAATACTATCATGGGCTACACGATGTAGGCTGATATGGGAGGGAATAAGAGAAAAATACGTGTTTGTGCAGGTTTTTAGCAAAAAAATCTGTTTGTCCAAAAAATTAAAATATTGCTTCAATATGTACGTTGAGCTATATTTTTATGCCAAAGGGGTCACCAACCCCGCGACCACGGGTGATGCACACCCGTCGGCCCTTTTGCTTGCGACATATTTTGCAAACAAGTCAAGAATTGAGAGAAACGAATTTTTTGACAACAAATTATATTATGGACACATACAAAAGTTGGGCAATGTATTCAATCAAAACTCTGCACAATTTACTGAAATTGAGCAATTTTTTTTAAATCCATTTAATATAGATGATGTTGCCGAATACATTAATAAAATGTGCGAAATAAATGTTGAGGAATTGGAATCAGAGATTTCGGAACTACAAAACAACTTATATCTCAAGGCTTGACATGAAGTCAAAAATGTTTGGAAATTAGTAGACCACACATTTCCTTAGAGGATTATCTTTGCGATGAAGATTAAATAATATTTTGGATAATCTTATCTGTGAAAATTATCATTCTTCATAGTGAAAATTGTGAAAGCAAAATATATATCTCATCTTTCAGATGATAATCCAATGTATTGTTTAGAACTGCAGTGTCAATTTATGAACTGGAATTTAAAAAGGTTATCAGTGAAATGCAGTTCCAACCATCACATTAAAAATCACGTTAACATACCTTTTTCTGAATGTTTCATTAAATAATATTTTCCTGGTAAGATAATGTGAATTAATCTACCGTTAAACTTAATAATGTATATTAAACTACTTGTATGGTAAAATAAACAACTAAATAAATATATGTCAATTAAAGCGTTCAGAAATTCAGACGCACCCTAAGTAACATAAGGTTGGCAACCACTGTTATTTTGGCATTAGAAATCTCAAATTTCAATGCAGCACTTGGAATAGTACAAAGCCTACACCTATCTTGAGCTCGTTATATCCAGTCCACCTCATTACACACAATCCATATCTTGAGCTAGTTCTACCCAGTCCACCTCATTACATCTTATCCCTATCTTGAGCTCGTTATATCCAGTCCACCTCATTACACCCTACCCCAATATTGAGCTTGTTCTATTCAGTCCACCTCATTACATCCTATCCCTATCTTAAGCTAGTTCTATCCAATCCAACTCATTAAACCATATCCCTATCTTGATCTTGTTCTATCCAGTCCACCTCACTACACCCTGTCCCTACCTTGAGCTAGTTCTATCCAGTCCATCTCATTACACCCTATCCCAATATTGAGCTAGTTCTATCCAGTCCATCTCATTACACCCTATCCCAATATTGAGCTAGTTATATACCTTCCACCTCATTACACCCTATCCCTATCTTGAGCTACAGTAGCTCCATGACTTCTTTGGTGCTGACTGACAGCTTACAGCTGACTTCTGACAGTCAACATGAGGTATACCTAAATTTTGACAGTTAGAAGTGACAGCCGCTAAACACATGTTTTTGTAGATCATATGGTTTGACGTAGGGATACATAATCAGGTCTGGTAACTTTTCAAAGCTTTTAGCTGTCAGCTGTGAGCTGTCAGTCAGCACCAAAGAAACCATGGGGCTACTGTAGTTCTAGCCAGTCAACTTCATTAGGCCTACATCCTATCTCTTTAAGGTATATTCTAATGTTCTCCTCCCAACTTCATCTAGGTCTTCTCATTGCTCTCTTCCCGTTGAGTTTTCCACTTACCGTGAACATTGTTCAATATTCTTGCATTCGCACTTTATTTCCTGCCCTCCACAATCTAGAGATTTCATTAACTTAAAACCCGCCTCGGTGGCGTAGTTGGTTAACGCGCTTGTCGTGTTGAGCTCGACTGCTGAAGACGGGGAGATCGAGGTTCGAATCTCGGTCGGGTGAACTAGGGGGTGGTTTATCCTAAATGGTTTTCCACTCTCCCTCCGCGCAAATGCGGGTTCACTTCTTCTAATTCAACCTTCCCAATTCCTAATCCATTAGCGTATATAGTACTTAAAGCGTATAACCCGAACGGGTAGTAAGACGCGGTGCTAAATATTACTAATATAATCATTAACTTAAAAATTGCTGTTGATAAGTACAGTGCATATAACTGATCATCACGTAACTCTCAATTATCTTCATCCCTAAATGGACTAAATATCTTCCTAAATACTTTGTTTTCTAAAAACCTAATTTTTTAAAATCATGTATAGTAAGTGACCACGTTTCACACATGCAGAGAACAACCGGTAATGTTGTAGTTTTGTATATTCTGAGTTTTACATTCCTTGAAAGCAGGCGAGATATCAACAACTTACTGACCGAGTAATAACACACACCTTTCTCGACTGTATTATTTCACTAATTCTTACTCTCGTGTCGTTATTACTATTTAAATTATTATTAGCACCGTGTCTTACTACCCGTTCGGGTTGTACGCACTTACGCTAATGTGTAATGGTAGGGTGATTGTGAGATGAAATGGAGGACCTACAGTTTAACGTGGAATCCGAACCACGGTGGAGGCCTGGCATTCCCCACATTCACAAGATGTCTTGTCAGAGGTGAAGGAAGGGTTTGACAATCAGATAAATCTGTGTTGGGACCGAGTATTGAACCCCGGCCGCCAGCATAGAAGTCCGTCACCGTACTATTTAAAATTGTTCCTAAATATTTGAAATAACTATCCCTAATCACTAACCCTTATTTAAATTTCTACAAAATGATAATCTTAACATTTCTTGAATATCTGTCATGGGAGTATTAGAATTTGATGAGGAGAAATTTCTCAAGCGAAGATAAAATGTTCTTATAATATTCCTGGATGCTCATGAAATATATTAAAGAAATGTTGAGATCACCCTGTGTAGAAATATAACCATACTGATCCACTGAGGAATTATTTCTTTAATCATAGACATCATATATTTATTTTAGCACCCTAAACATGTTTTCCCCCAAGATCAAGTATATAGTGTGACTTGACATATCTAACACTTCACAGATATTTATTTCAAACCAAATTTATATGCCCATTTTCTGAAAAATTTTAATTTTCAAAAGTCTACCAGTAGAAAGTTACTCTTAATTTATGCGTTGGACTCAAACTAAAAAAAACAAGCCTAGTTATATATCAAGTTTGAACAAAATCAATTAAACCATTTCGGCTGTAGGCCCAGGGGCAAACCGATATTGGGATAGTAAGAATTTTAACACCCACTTTGTTGGGATTGGGCCAGCATATAATGTCAATATTCATTATTATCTAGGGGCAAAACATTTTTACAATTACTAAACTTTCTCTAAAAATTATAAAGTAAACCAAGTTTAGAAGTCTCCACGTTGTTGATAGCCTATAGATAACGTTTCCGCTCCAGTGGACGAGCGGACAGAGGCGTTACTGTGGATTTACACGTTCGCCGAAAAACTAGCGCAGAACAGAAACGTGGTCACGTGACGCGCTCGAAGCCAATCACAAGATTTCCACCTGATCAACTCAACTTTACTTTATCCGCTCTGCCTGAGATGCTTATCACATGAGAACCAATCAAACCTCAGAAACAGCCATCTCAAATCAGAGCGCATGCGTATTAGACGGCGCATGCGCTCTACAGCCAAAAGCAAGCGGACAGCTTCTTTGACTGTAGTGAGAAGATTTGAAATAACCCGTTAATGTAAAGTGTGTGTTTGGTGACCTGGCGGTCTAGGGGTAAGGTGTCAGACTTCTATGCTGGCGGCCGGGGTTCAATCCTCGGTCCCGGCAAAGATTTATCTGATAACCAAACCCTTCCTTCACCTCTGACAAGACATCTTGTGAATGTGAGGAATGCCAGGCCTCCACCGTGGTTCGGATTCCACGTTAAACTGTAGGTCCTTCATTTCATCTCACAATCACCCAACCATTACACATTAGCGTAAGTGCGTATAACCCGAACGGGTAGTAAGACGCGGTGCTAATAATAATAATAATAATAATAATAATAATAATAATAATAATATTTTTCGGTGAGCGCGTGAATCAAGCTTTATGCTCGCTTAGCCTGGTTTGGCGCTGATTGGATAGTTGGGGCTAGAATACCAGCAATATGTATTGATATATATGTTTTATTTAAATGACATCCCTCTCTCATCTCTTTATCTCTTCATGCAAATGTGGATACACACGCCTTGAATACTACCTTCCTTATCTTTGCCCAATTAATTTAAATGTATGGGTTCCCGTGTCAGATAGTAAAACGCGGAGACCGAGAAAAAAAAGATAGAGAGCGTTTGAGTAGCTGGTAGAAGGTTTGTAAAAGTAGATGATTACCGAGATGGGTGTGTCCCGTGTGACGCCCCTAACAGGACGAGACGGAGGGACTTGTCCTGATGGGATGACCTGAAAGTTTCTCGGCTGGTTTGATGCACCATCTCGCAAACAAGGAAACCACTTAATGAAAGAACTGAAACAAGCAGTAAAGCGACTCCACTCTTTTCCGCCTCACAGCGCGTCGCTACGCCTCGTGCACCCGGGACTCTCTTGTACAAGATTAAAAAAATGTAATCAATTGTTTTCTTCGTCAACCGAAGCGTGAGATGGGCCATCGTAAGCTACGTTCTTTAAAACTTATGTTTCCAAGTCTTAATGTTGTGAGTAAATTATGGTTATTAACTCTCTTTTTCAAACTTAAGTGGTAAAACAATTCTGTGGTTTGGACTATTCTTATCGTCCTCTTCATCAAACAAATGTTGTAGAACAATGCTGGTATTTGCACTCTTTTTATTGTCCTCTTCATCAAACAACTGTTGTAGAACAATGATGTTATTTGCATTATTTTTATTGTCCTCTTCATCAAACAAATGTTGTAGAACAATGATGTTATTTGCATTCTTTTTATTGACCTCTTCATCAAACAAATGTTGTAGAACAATGCTGTTATTAGCATTCTTCTTATTTTCCTCTTCAACAAACAAATGATGTAGAACAATGCTGTTATTTGCATTATTTTTATTGTCCTCTTCATCAAACAAATGTTGTAAAACAATGTTGTTATTTGCATTCTTTTTATTGACCTTTTCATCAAACAAATGTTGTAGAACAATGCTGTTATTTGCATTCTTTTTATTGACCTCTTCATCAAACAAATGTTGTAGAACAATGCTGTTATTTGCATTATTTTTATTGACCTCTTCATCAAACAAATATTGTAGAACAATGTTGTTATTTACACTCTTCTAATTTTCCTCTTCATCAAACAAAGCTATAGAACAATGCTGTTATTTGCATTCTTTTTATTGACCTCTTCATCAAACAAATGTTGTAGAACAATGTTGTTATTTGCACTCTTCTAATTTTCCTCTTTATCAAACTAAGATATAGAACAATGCTGTTATTTGCATTCTTTTTATTGACCTCTTCATCAAACAAATGTTGTAGAACAATGTTGTTATTTTCACTCTTTTTATTGTCCTCTTCATCAAACAAATGTTGTAGAACAATGTTGTTATTTTCACTCTTTTTATTAACCTCTTCATCAAACAAATGTTGTAGAACAATGCTGTTATTTGCACTCAGCTTATTATCCTCTTCACTAAACAAATTTTGTTGAACAATTCTGTGGTTTGGACTTTTCTTATTTAAATGAACAACTAAAATACTAAAACAAATAAAAACACCACCTGAAACTACTAAACTAAATAAAACACATACAAACAAACACTTAACAAACTAGATTTGAAACACATAAACATCTGAGAAACTAATGAGCACCAATCGTGAAGAGAATCGGGTAGTTAACATTAGTGGTGGACAGTCTGGTAACTTGACGACAGAGCGATGTCGCTAACTCACGACCGGTCATCATTCTATACGTGCGAACTCCACGGGATCGTACCAACCATTCCTAGTCAACAAGCTCCCGTGAGGTCATAATAACCCTAATGACTGGATAAGAGGTGGTTTGGGGGGTTGGGGGTTGATGCGGAGTTATGAGGGGGCCACGGCCCTCGGCCTACTGCTGGAACTCGTCTCAAGAAGCTAAACACACTTATCTATTACAAATAATGTATCTAAAATGTTAAAGTAAGGCTTCTATCCCTATGTTGATCCGGCTGTATCCAGTCCACCTCATTACACCCTATCCCTAACCTGGATTAGTTATATCCATCCCACCTCATTACACCTTATCTCTTTCAGGTCCATTCTAATGTTATCTTTCCATCCCCGTCTAGGTCCTGCTAATGGTATCTTCCCATGGCACAGGCTGATTGCTGAACGCGCCTCACGCTTTAGGAGTTGGAAAGGAACCAGAACCAATAGCTGACATTATAAAACATATTTAGGGAAATAGAACCTGTACATAAAGCCTTACAATTAGTTCAAGTAGAACCAGATCCAAATTAAAACTGATAAATATTAATGGATTAAATTAGGCTTTTATCGGTTATTAAAAGTTCCTTAGCCATAACAATAGAAGTGTATGTATTTAATTTGACTTTTTTTTTCCTTCTTACAAATTAAAAAAAAATATCGTGGGGCCCCCACATTTTGTAAGTGATCAGCTGCCCTGAATTCCTTGATCCGGCCTTGAATTAAATTATGGTTTTATAAATGGTTTTTCAAGATTCTTCCACTCAAATGTGGGTGCACTTCCTCTAAATTCAACTTTACTCATCCCTATACCACCAGTGTAGCTGGACCATAACTATTCGAATAAGGTAAAGCCTGAGTTGGAGGTAGGACGGGGTACTGGTTTCTTTCTTTCTTTTTTTTTCCACAAATGATGATGTAAGGTTTGCCCAACAATATGTCAGTTAAAAGGATCTTAATACGGCCTGCACTTGTTATTGTTATGTGAGATGACTACGTTAACAAATGGAATGGAGTGGGGTGGGGGGGGGGGG
>CABEEJ010004045.1:23997-71144 GCA_901482245.1 Timema douglasi
TTAGGTTTTATATTTAATACATGTGTTTATATTAAAATGAAAGCGTTAATTGAACAAGTCAAACCTCCACCCTCACTGGAGCAAACCAGAAAGAAACAACACTGAATTCGGGGGGTGGGGGGCGGGGGGGCATGTCTTGGCTTAGCTTAACATTCTGTGTGTAGAGGCCTTAACAAGCTCTGCCTCAAACATCCGCAGTTCAGTTCTCACCTGCTCCACTTGAATTGTTATATTCACGATTTAAAAAAAAAATTATCACCACGTCTTACTAAATACGCTAATGGTTTTAGGGATGGGGAAGTATAAATTTAGAGTAAGTGTACTCGCATTTACGTATAGGAAGAGTGGGAAAACGTTTGGTAAAAACCACCCACAGTACAGCCAACTGAGATTCGAACCTCGATCTCCCCGTCATCGGCAGTCTAGTGTACTGCGAACGTGATGCCTTAGGACGAGCGGCCGCCACTGAAGCGGATTGATATTATCTCCCGATTGCTCGCAAACCTGAACCCCGGAACTATAATCAAGTTAATTAAAACACAGGCAGTAAGCCAAAGAGGATATCTTGGGAAATTCTCCCCACTTGACACAAAATTACAACCCGCATGCACTAACGGTGTTTATTACTAAACGAGTTCACACCACTCTTCCACGAAATTAATGTGACTTCATTTACACATACTTCTACTGTTACTATCCCTGCTCTATTACTTACTTTCTATATCGAATTAATGGTGATCTGGCGGTCTAGGGGTAGGGTTTCGGACTTCTGTGCTGGCGGCCGGGGTTCAATCCTCGGTCCCGGCATAGATTTATCTGATTATCAAACCCTTCCTTCACCTCTAACAAGACATCTTGTGAATGTGGGGAATGCCAGGCCTCCACCGTGGTTCGGATTCCACGTTAAACTGTAGGTCCTCCATTTCATCTCACAATCACCCTACCGTTACACATTAGCGTAAGTGCGTACAACCCGAATGGGTAGTAAGACGCGGTGCTAACAATAATAATAATAATAATATATCGAGTTAAGATTATTTGAAAGTTTATTTCAGCACTTACAAAAGTGCGTCACCTATCTCTATCTTGAACTACTTCCATCCAGTCCCCCTAATTACGCACTATCCCTATCTTGAGCTAGTTCTATCCAATCCCCCACTACTCTTTATACCCATATTCTAGTTCTATCCAGTCCATCTCATTCAATCCTATCCCTATCTTGAGCTAGTTCTTCTATCCAATCCCCCATTACTCTCTATACCCATATTCTAGTTATATCCAGTCCATCTCATCACACTCTATCCCTATCTTGAGCTAGTTATATCCAGTCCACCTCATTAAACCCTATCCTTGTCTTGAGCTAGTTCTATCCAATCCCCCATTACTCTTTATACCCATATTCTAGTTCTATCCAGTCCCCCTAATTACACACTATACCTATATTGAGCTAGTTCTATCCAATCCCCCATTACTCTTTATACCCATATTCTAGTTATATCCAGTCCACCTAATTACACCTTATCCCTATCTTGAGCTAGTTATATCCAGTCCACCTAATTACACCTTATCCCTATCTTGATCTAGTTCTATTCAATCCCCCTCATTACACCCTTCTATCTTTCAGGTTCATTCTAATATTATCCTCTACCTGAGTCTAGGTCTACCAATGGTCTATTCCCATTGGGTTTACCAGTCACTACCCTGAACAAGGTTCTAGAATCCCCCAATCGCACTGCATGTCCTGCCCACCGTAATCTACAAGACTAGATAATCCTAACAATTTATTGTGAGGAGTAGAGGGTATGTAGCCTATCTTATCATTTTTAATCTCCTTCACTCCCCAGTAGTCTCATTTCCTTTTGGATCAAATACCTTCGTAAGCCCCTTGGTTTTGAACACCCTAATGTTGTTTCCGTCATATAAGGTAAGAGACCAAATTTCACACCCACAGAGAACAACCGGTAAAATTATTGCTCTGTATATTGTGAGTTTTACATTCCTTACTCCACATGCATACTGCCCTAACAGTTGGAGATGTGGTGTAAGATAATGAATTTATCACATCAGTGGACATGTAGAGAGAGTGTCAGGCTCACCACCAGGGGAATGTTTGGAATTATCTGTCCAACCCTAATTTTTTTTAGCACCGCGTCTTACTACCCGTTCGGGTTACACGCTTTAAGTACTAATTACGCTAATAGATTAAGAATTGGGAAGGATGAATTAAAGGAAGTGAACCCACATTTGCGTGGAGGGAGGGTGGAAAACACCCAGTTCACCCGACCGAGATTCGAACCTCGATCTCCCCGTCCTCAGCAATCGAGCTCACACACGACAAGCGCGTTAGCCAACTACGCCACCGAGGCGGGTCAACCCTAAAATTAATCTTAGCTTACTTAAAGGCGAAAAGAGATTAAATAGATTTTTTTTTTCAAAATCGGCACTACCGGTTTTGATTAAAATTCGTATTTGGGAACTGTTTAACATTACAAACAAAATGGCGGATCTAATTTTTGCCGGAAAATGACCTAAAGGGTTGCTTTACATAAGCGTATATTTACAATTTTGATCACATCTCCACAACTCCTTGAGATACGAAATAACTTATCGTTGCAAAGTTTAAGGACTGTTTTATTTATTTAGCACCGCGTCTTACCACCTGTTTGAGATATACGCTATTTAAACTATTTAGGACTGTTAAAATAAAAATTAACTTTATTTGAAATATATTTTTATAGCCCCAATAGTCTCCAAGTTAAAAACAAAATATAGATGTTTGAGAAATGGGGGAGTTGATTTCTATGATCTTTTGTCGACAAACACTTTGATTTTTTTTCTCAATATGCTTCTGTGACAGTGTATATTATTTCATTTCACAAATCCTAAGAGTTCTAAGTACCTGTCTCCATTTTTAGGAGGTGAGAGTGTGCGGTGCATTGTACAATTTATTTTCTATGATTTCAAACTTTTTTTCTACGAAAATACTAGTAAAATTTCTCTAAATTTTACTTTTCTCATCAATGTAAATATTTGGTTAATGCGGCGTCACGTGTACAAGAATAGGTCATTGGAAACGTTCTAACCTTCGTATTGCCAACCTGTTCTTTCCTCCAGACACAAGAGTTTGATGGTCGCATGTTGGTATGCACGATCCCCCTCCCATCGCCCCGCTCTTTCTCTGTTACTCTCTCGGCGCGTCTCCCCTAATTTTCTGGACGACCTCCTCCTGCTTGTTTGCTCCATAGAACGTTCCGACTGGATGCGGCTGTTAGGGACGTAATACACCCTTTACCGCTTTCCTTCAACCCCCCATCTCTCATATACCCCCATGTTTTGGCACCCTTTTTTACATCTCGAGAGTTTTCAGTAGAACTCCGGATATCACCGCTCATTTACCCACATATTAGTTTTAATAAGTGAGGCTCTAGGATAGTGACGGTTCATTTGGACTCTACCTGGGTTCGTTACATTTTATTATAGGATTTATACTTCAGTTCTACACACAAGCAAGAACATGAAACAAGAGGCCAGTGGGACCTGTGGACCATCAAGAGCAGCTATATTTAATATACAGGATGTTCAGAAACTCACAGCCCAAACTGAACGTATTGCTTGTTTGAACACAAAGTAAGTCAAAATTTCTATATATCTTTATCCGGAAAACTATGCTAATACCATTAAATTGTGTTCAAAGTTTCGGCGTGCAGCGCCGGGAGAGCAAAGCTGTTCAACCATGCGTGTGCAACAAGTTGCATAAGAGCTAGGCGCGCAGCACTACACACCTCGGCATCTTGGAGTACAGAAGCAGAACATGTACAGTAGCCCCATGGCTTCTTTGGTGCTGACTGACAGTTCGCAGATGACTTCTGACAGCCAACATTTAGGTATATACCTAATTTTTGATTGTCAGAAGTGACAGCTACTAAACACATGTTTTTGCAGATCATATGGTTTGGCGTAGGGAAACATAATTTGGTCTGGTAACTTTTCAAAGCCATTAGTTGTCAGCTGTGAGCTGTCAGTCAGCACCAAAGAAGCCATGGTGCTACTTTAACAATTAATAGCGAACAACACACCGGTCCATATAGAAATGCGATTATGTTCTGAGGGTCATCTTTAACGTTCCGACATCACTGAAAGTGCTGGCCATTATTACATGTGCAGTGCCACGCGCCCGGCTCCTATGCAACTTGCCGTACAGGCACACCGATTCACACAAAACTCTAAGTTAAGCTATGGTGTGCTAAGATTTGGACAGCTTGGTTTCACACTCATTGCTAAGCTATGGTTCTTCTATTTCCTCCTGAATTCACTGTGGTTTCTTTCAGATATGCTCCAGTAGATTAGTTATGGTATTCTCTAAAATATATTGTTTGAGTTCAGATGATTGTACTGAGGTAAAGGAGCTTCTGCTGCTGTTAGCAGCTGTTTTTCAAGAGGAAGAAAATGTAGGATGTGGAGGTTTGACTTGTTCAATTAACGTTTACAATTTAGTATAAAAATACTTATTAAATATGTGACCTAAATAGAATATTACTTAAATACACGTGAAACAAACTCTAAACAAAATTTCAACAGTTTTTTTTTTAACAATCCAGCACTGAGTGTGTTTAACACGGAGACCAGAATGTTTTATGCACATGTGCAACGTTAAGATGGCTCAAGATGGGAGACGGAAGAATTTCCCGGCCAGCAATCGGTAAAAACATGGCGCGGTGGGGCGAGGCATAGCTTAGCGTTCTGTGTGAGCCGACCTCTGCGCGGCGGTGCTGTTATTATGTTTTATTTGAATAACACCCTGTTTTATCGACCACATCTTGTTAATATTAAACTTTTACTACAATTGTTTTTCACGTTTTCCTTTTTCCTTAACTTTGAGTCTGTTATCAATAAAATATATTCCATTTAACTTTGATCCTCCCTTGACCCTCTTCCACATATTTCTCAGAAATTTATATTAGTATTTCAGGATATTTCGGACTACCAGGTTTCGGACTAACGGTGTTTTACCACATATATAGGCCTATTGTATAGATTTATTGTATTTGGAGTTATATATATATATATATATATATATATATATATCCTATAATATAAAGAAACATATTGAGTTAATTATTATTAAGTAATATAAATATAGTAATTACTTTTTAGTGGCACAAGTCGACTCTCAAACCCATATTTTTATTATTTTTTTGATTGAACTTACAGAAAAAAAAATTAAAAAAGAGTAATACGCTGTTTATTTAAAACTTCACGCAAAGATGAAACAATATGTCAAATATGCATTTAAAATATAGGATTAAAAGATTTTTTTTAAAAAACCTCTCTACAGTTATTTTCCCCATCAGAAACTAATAAATGATTATATTCTGAAAATTGAAAGATGACACCTGAAAACGGGAATCGAACCCGGGACCTTTGGACTTAGTACACCAATGCTCTAACCCCTGAACTATCCAGGAATCGTCCCGTACTCCGGGTAATTCTTCACTAGTATTTTAAGGCAAAGTCTGTGATGGACGTGTGGAAATCGTCGATTTCTGCCATGGCAGAAAAATTAATACTTGGTGAAATGTAGTTTTTCACTTTCACAGTGATGAAATAATGGCCGAAGGTTGAATGATGTGTCTGATCTAGATTTATGTTATTATATAAGTTGTGCTGATATAATCAGTCGGCTTAGAAAGTGCACGTTAAATAGGCTAACTCAAATAGACCTACCTCAATAGGCCTACCTCAAATAAATTAAATATTTCAAACATCCATGTGTAGGAAAATAAAGTTATAGGTAATACAAAGCTGCATCGCATCGTATTATACTAAGAAACTGTCTGAGTGGAACAGTTTCACCAAATTTTAAAAAATAGAACCAAATTAAACAATAATTATTTAAAAAATGGAAAAATATATTTATTTCTCCGATGCATCCAAGTACCTGTTCAGCTAACGCATACAATGACTATGCTAATCGCACAGGTGTGAGCAAGGTAAAACTTTAGAAGAGATGTGTGATAGGAATATGTCAAATAATTGATAGAATACCACCCTCAGTAGACCCTACTGGGATTCGAATCCCGATCTCCGCATCACCGGCAATCCATTATAACAGGAGAATGAAGAGTTAGACCATGCGACCACTAGTACGGGTTAAAAAAACTACTAAGCGAATCCTAGTCTCGCTGTTATAAGACCCACTTCGATACGTTTTCTGGTTCGAGCGGGGTGTTGTATGAGCGATACCCCGGTTAATCGGTTGTGGGATGGGTTCTTTGTGTTCTATCCTTAGCCTTCTCTTCTGTTAGATCTCTGGTAGACGGTACTGGTGCTACGTCTACACTCAACGTGGCCAGGTAAGGTTGGGCTGAAATAAGACACGTCTATATTCACTGAATGTTGCTGCTCGAATGGTTTGGGTTTGGTCAGAAACACAGGCTAGCAATACGAGTATCAACAGTCAATTTTGGTGGGGCATGATGGGAAGCAGACAACAATTTAATATACTTCATCATAACACTAACAAATCATGAATATTTTAGCAATTACCTAAAAAAAACTTAAAGTGGCTCAGCATGGAAAACCCACATCGTCTTAAGTGACGGCTTTCTAAAGTTTAGAATCAAAATGTCCGTCTTATCTCTACTCAGAAGTGACCAAAATATCTTCCAAACATAAATATCAAACACGAAATAGAGCTTCTCTAAAACTACACAAACATCGAACCAAGTACTTTGAAAAATCATTTACCTTTCAATCGGCTAGGATTTTAAATACTGATCCATCAGAGTTTAGAAATTTTAAATCTGTGAATATTTTTAGAAAAAGGTGGAAGAATCATTTGCTCCGCAACAAATAATTGAGCATCAAATACAACACCGTAACATAAATAGTAGGCTATTAGTAATAAATTTTAACATTAAGTCTCAATATTTGTACTACTCAACCTCTTATTATATCTAGAATAATATTAGCATAAGAAACTCTCAAATTGTAAGACCGGCCGTGAGTTGAAATTTGTAGAGTTAAAATAAATAGGTTGGCCAACCTAACGTGGAAATACATTGCAAGTACGGACACTGGAACTCCAGAGCAAACAATCCTGCGTAATAACACTAGCTCCCTTTACGAAATTAATCTTTTCTATAAGAATTTCAAAAAGTTCTGGCAAGTTGGGATGTTTGACAACAGCAAGCTGAGAGAGAGAGAGATATGATGATAATATATCCTCCATTAGACCAGCAGTTCTTTCAGGTCTAGTCTCCAAGCATAGTTAATTTTAATTTTTTCACACGCCAGAGGGATGTGGGGGGTGTGGGGGTTGCAATGGCGGTTCATATGTATGAGCACATGTGCACGCGAACACCCAATATTTTGATTTAATTATATAACATTTTAGTTTTAAATAATTAATTAGCCTATCTTAATCTATGCAATAGTTGAATACCCTGAGCAATAATTCTAATTACCATTTTTCTTATGTAAGTTTTGGGAACTGTGTCGTGTGAGAGTGTTGTAGATATGTTATTGGGTGCAATTTGGCAACACAATTTGAGCGCTGGAAAAATGTGTTCCATTGAAGCGCTAATGCTCCTGAGCTCGACATAATTACATAGCTCTTATGGGAGATTTATTATTATTATTATTATTATTATTATTATTATTATTATTATTATTATTATTATTATTAGCACCGCGTCTTACTACCCGTTCGGGTTATACGCACTTACGCTAATGTGTAGTGTTAGGGTGGATGTGAGATGAAATGAAGGACCTACAGTTTAACGTGGGATCCGAACCACGGTGGAGGCCTGGCATTCCTCACATTCACAAGATGTCTTGTCAGAGGTGAAGGAAGGGTTTGGTAATCAGATAAATTTATGCCGGGACCGGGGATTGAACCCCGGCCGCCAGCATAGAAGATGGGAGATTTAACTTTGTGAATGTCCACATTCGTTGCTATGAACGGTTTGGTTTTTGACTAGTTGATATCTTCCTTCCCCTTATCAAAACCTGGAGGGCCGGGCTGGGCAGTTTGGGCTGATCTAAACAAATCGAGAGAGTGGTGACCCTCTTGAGTCAAGTCACCATTCAGCAGTTTGAACAAATCATTTTAAGTAATTAACTGCGTTTCTTTTAGCTAATTGGGAATTTGGGAGATATGTTTTTTTTTTGTAAAAATACTTTGTTGTGTTTTTATATTGAATGGAATATAACTATTTATAATATCATACAATTAATATTAAACTTGTTTAATATGGAAATAGAAAAAACCTCGTAGTTTTTTTTTCATATAATTTTTCTTTAGAGGTGAATTAAGTTCAACATATTATAAATATAATAATTGAACAAGTTGTGCAATCCAAGCTGTCAACTAACAGCTGACCGTGGTAAGTAGATCCAGTTACTTCTTTTTTTTCATATGTACTGTACATATACATACAGTACATACGAATGTATGTATGTAATTACGTATTTATGTAGGCCTATGTATGTACGCACGTATGTATCTGTATGTAATGACTGCTAAGTTGGCTTAATTAAACTTTATGGGAGCATATATGTCTATTTTAAATATATTTGACATTATCTTGACCTAATCAAGATAATAATCAATTATATGTGAATGTGTGTATGTATAATACATATTTTATAATTATATTATTTATAAAATATCTTTATGATGTATATTGTATATAATAATATATATATTGTATAATATATTTTCTACATAATATTTTATACACAATATACATAATAAATATAAAATGGGCCCTTAATACTGAATATAATATATTATACATAACATGTAATATATGTGCTCACAAAATATTCTTTATCATAGTTTTGATTTGGTAAATACCCTAGTTTTTACATAACGTGCCACCACTGATAATATGACGTGATATTGGGTATATTTCTACACATATGTACAGTAGCCCCATGGCTTCTTTGGTGCTGACTGACAGCTCACAGCTCACAGCTCACAGCTAAAAGCTTTGAAAAGTTACCAGACCAAATTATGTATCCATACACCGAACCATATGATCTGCAAAAACATGTGTTTAGCAGCTGTCACTTCTGACTGGTATATACCTAAATGTTGACTGTCAGAAGTCAGTTGTGAGCTGTCAGTCAGCACCAAAGAAGCCATGGGGCTACTGTACAGTACCTCTTCCAAAAGAGTCACTATAGTACTATCTTAGCCTAGCTTGTATTTCAAGGTTAAGAAGACCGCAAGCGCGCCAAGTCAGACAGACAAAAGAAAACACGTCAACGCGCCAAGATAAAGGTAAGGCCAAATAAAGTCAAACAACTATTATTGTAGCACGAAACAGACAGTGTGAAGTTTCTCGAAAACTCTCAAGGCATCGTATGGAAATAATGGAGTATCTTGTCACTGAATAACCAAATAAAGGAATACGTTCTTCAAGTAATATCCCAATATCAAGCATGTTTACATGATGGGTTACGAAATGGCAGCTGCTTGAATATAGCAATGATAATTTAATAGACTACAACTTGTTTACGGGTAACTTGAAATATGTGTTTAAGGGATTATTATATTTTTCATTTAAAAATAAATATACGTTTCAAGTGAATGGGAGTCAGTCACATAAATATTTAACAGTAAGTGCATTTAGAGATGTATAAATAAACCAACCATTTTTGTTCATTCCAAACCTGTAATTCAAAGCAATTTCTAACATGTGGACACGTTTTATAGGTATGCTCCGGACAAAAGAGTGTGTGTTTACACTGTACATTCAGCCAATACCTCGAGTAAAGCCCCATTTACAAACTCCGTAAGGTGTGTAGTACCACACTCAATAAGAAATCAACTCCACACTAACAGAATTGAGTCGAGTAGTTCCAAAACGTGTCTTCTCCACTTATTCAAATCTTTCAGAAATCAGAATAAACTGTTTTCATGTGTTTTATCTTATACTGAGAAGTGGATTTAATTTTAAATTTAAGTTTTCATATTAAATATGTCATATATATATAAGCTCATTGAGTTACGTTGTACAATAAAGCATATATTTAAGTTATAATATTATTTAGCACCGCGTCTTACTACCCGTTCGGGTTATACGCTTTAAGTACTAATTACGCTAATAGATTAGGAATTGGGTAGGTTGAATTAGAGGAAGTGAACCCGCATTTGCGTGGAGGGAGAGTTGAAAACCATATAGGAAAAACCACCCGACAGAGATTCGAACCTCGATCTCCCCGTCCTCAGCAGTCGAGCTCAACACGACAAGCGTGTTAGCCAACTACTCCACCGAGGCGGGTTATTTAAGTTTTAAACTTGGAGAAGGCAAGTTTTGGAACCATACTAAGGAGAAAGCAAGTTTTTGAAACGCCTCAGGAGGATAAGGCGTGTTTTGGAACAATAAAAAAAAACTTGTGTTTTTTGGTAACAATTTTTACTCCAAGACGAAAAATATCTATACACAATGTCAATAACAATTAAATCAAGTTGAATGTTAAATATTTAAAAAACAAAAGTATAAAAAATTTTCCTTGGCAAAAAAAATAATTCTTAAATACATTGCAAGGAGTACAGTGCTCACTGCTTGGAAAACAAAATTGAAACAATAAATAATCTCATAACAAAAAAAACTTAAACACATTGCAGGGAGTCAATTTCTTTTGATGTATTTAAGTTAATGCATTACTAAATATTAAATTACCATGATAAAACTCGCTTCAGATGTCGAATACTATAAGGCGTCACTCTCGAGTTAGACCGGTATGCTAATGATGGGGTGGATCGAGTTTCGAATCCCGTTTGGGGTTCTTAGACCTGGGGGAGGTTCCCAATTTTCACTCCGGTGCAAGTGGGCATGCCGTCTTGATGTCAGGCTCATCTATTTCTGGTGGGGAAGGTTAGAATTGAGTGTGTGCCGCATGTAAAGGTAGTGAAGAGGTCCTTGGTTTAAGAAGGCTATACATTATACTATTAACTGATGTTATTTCAATGGCGTAGTTAATTATCATCTAGTTTCATGTTGAGCTAAGCCACAGAGGACGGGGGAACTCGAGGTTCGAATCTCGGTTGGGTGAACTGGGGTAGTTTTTCACCCTACCACTACGCACATACGGGTTCAAACTTACCAATTCCTGATCCATTAGTGTAATTAGTATTTAAGTACCTAACATAAACGGGTAGTAAGACACGGTGCTAAGATGTGTCACGTTCGTGTGATTTATAAATAATATGTGCAGCAGATCACGTTCGAGTTTCCATTTTAGAAACAGGTTATTGGAAGGTCAGGGGTTTTATCCCACAGAAAGTTATTTTTGGGGTAAATTTTCATAAATCGTTTTCCACTTCCAACTCTGAAAAATTGAGATGCATTCCCTTAGTAAGTATAATTTATTAAGCCTTAATTCTTTCTTGTGTTAGATATTAGACATGTTGAACGATGGGAGGCTTTGTGTGTGTGTGTGTGTGTGTGTATTGTAAACGGACATCATAAGTTTTAATAAATATTGAGGGTAAGCTAAACAAATCCATGGCATAGTATTCAATTTAAAAATAAATATTATTGATTCCTTCATCAGCGTGGAGCGTATTTAGGGAGGTTTTTCTATTAGACTTTCCATTCTCCCTCCTTTCAAAATGTGGATGCACTTCCTCTAATTTTGGCTTGCAGTTTAAGTGGCTAATTTGTTTTGTGTGATTGGTATTTAATATCTCAACAAAATATGGTTTCGAGCAATAAATGATATTTAAAATATTTGATATTACTTATGAATTTTTCTAAAAGATACATATTTTTTCATCAAAATATAATTGCGAACATTAAATTTCTTTATTGTTTAAGTGGCTAATTTGTTTTGTGTCTATGTTATTTATTATGTCAACAAAATATAGTTTAGAGAATTAAATGATATTTGAAATTGTATTTAATATTACTTATCAATTTCTCTAAAAGCTATATATTATTTCATCAAAATATAATTGCGGACATTAAATTTCTTTGTTGTTTAAGTTACTAATTTATTTTGTGTAAATATTATTTATTATACCAACAAAATAGTTTCGAGCATTAAATGATATTTAAAATTATATTTAATATTACTTATGAATTTTTGTAAAAGTTATATATTATTTCATTAAAATATAATTGAGGAATTTTTTTTTGTTTAAGTGGATAATTTGTTTTGTGTAAATGCTATTTATTATATCAACAAAATATAGTTTCGATCATTAAATGATTTTTAAAATTGTAGTTTCTAAAATACTTTACCTAGGTGGCATAGATGACTGACGCGCTTGTTTCATGTAGAGCCAGATGGACAAGGACAGGAAGTTCGAGGTTCGAATCTCGTTCGGGTAAACTAGGTGTGTTTTCCTCTCTCCCTCTACGCAAATGCAGGCTCAAACTTCCCAATTATCAATCCGTTTGCTTAATTAGTACTTAATCTTATAAACTGAACGGGTAGTAAGACACGGTGCTAAAATGTGACATTTACCTGCCTGCACTCTTTCGGCAAAGGGTTCACCTGTTTATTGCCAACGACTTTCTGTCTTTGAAACCCCAACAACATATTCTAGGGACCGAATTGATGAGCACAATTTTAAACCGCCATATTCTTATCTCGGGTTTGGCAACTCCAGGGCATGAAGCACCCGTCGAAAGATATTGGGGTTCAAATCTGTGTTGGGGGATTTTAATATCCGCCGAGGTGTACTGTTGGTATTTCTCACTAAATGGTTTACCACTCTTCCTCCACATAAACACTGGAACATTTCCTTAATCACCTCCACCATCCCAATTCCTAATACATTTGGACTCGCGGTTCTGCTTCTTCTTTCAATCTGTTGTAATATTTGGTTTGGTTGAAGTATACAAAGACAAGAGCCAGCCTCGTAAAGAGTGTTAACGCTCTAAAAAGAGTGCAGAGTGATAGATACCTGCCTCGGTGACGCAGTTGGCTAACGTGCCAGATTCGTGTTGAGCTAGACTACCTAGGAAGAGGAAGATCGAGGTTCGAATCTCGTTGGGTTGCAGTGGGAATAGATTTATATACAGAGATTTTCGATCTTGTTATTCTATTGTTTATTCATAAATATATATATATTTTCTCTTTTGCGTGCCGGGCCACCCGTCTGAGTTATCTGCATATTTATATTAATGAATTCGGATTCTATAATAATTAAAGGAAGTATTTGTCTGTGTGTGCGTGTCTGTGTGTTTGTTTCTTTGTGTGCGATGCCCAGCTAAATCTACGCTACGCAGGGATCTTAGATTTTTAACATTTGTTTATGAGAGGGGGTCCGAATGCACCTCGAAGCCGGATTTTTAGTTAGCATTTTAACTAGGCTTTTTTTTAACAAAATTCCCCAGTGGGTCACGGGCAACCCCGTGTTAGTTTTCTAGTTATGAATCATTTAAAAGGTAATTTTGCCCTCATTTGCGTGAAGGTAGATAATGAAACCATTTTGGAAAAAAAAAACATCAATTCATCCGACCACATTTGAACCCCATCACTGGCAAAAAATAAAGACTTGATCCATGGGTAGCAATCTATCGTCACAATGCATTTTATAATAATTTTTGTATAAGTGCATAGATGGTCGCATGGTCTAAGGCGTCAATAGACGGCCGATGACAGATTGATAGACTTTTGAAGCAAATGCGGATATACATTCTACCTGGCCTAGAAAAATCTGGTCGACTGGCGAAATCCCTTTGAAAATGGTGGGAGTGCACTTGGAAGGAAGTAAGACCGTTCTAAAAGACATTAGCCATGCTAAAGATATCGAGGTTCGAATCCCAGTGTGCACGCCGTCTAAATTGCAGGCTTATCTAATTCTTGTGTGGTAAAATCGAATCCCTGCTATGTAAACTGTAGGTATATCTCCCTCCGGAACATTTTCTTAATCATCCCTTCCGCCCGTTTTGCCAGAAAGGGTACGTGTCACTCATTTAATTATGGCGGTGGAGGTCTTGGGTTCTAATCTCTTTCGGGTTAACTGGGGTGGGTTTCTATTCTTCCTCGTTCCTTGTAAACGACGGGACATTTCTACCTCACTCCTCCTGTGTATGACTGATACCTACATCCGTGCATGTCGACGGACGATACTAAACAACCAATTTTAGTAGACATTTGTGGTGGGGATAGCGGCTCCTAACTGAGGATTCCAAGGCCCCTTGTGGTGCATAGTCAGAGTTGTGTCAATGCTCTCTAATTGCAACGAAAACTCATTAACACTTAGTGGGTGGGGGGCTACGATGACGACACCGGTAAAACCCATTGCAGTGGGGAGAGTTTCCAGGGTAAATGACCTAGCCCACGGTTTCAAGGTCACAATCTATTCCTGTCTTGTCCAGCCACCAAAATGGCGCCAGTCATCAGCGAAAACCCATTGCCACATAGAAAATCAGAAATAAAACTTTGCGACATTGAAGGAGGACAACGGGTCGTTAACCTAGTGTCGTCATGAAAATAACCAGAGAGGAAATTCAGGTCAGATGGAAATATACCGGCACCTGTTACCAGGGAAACCCCAGGGGGGAGTGTTGCGATATAGCACGCAATGATTACGTCACCGGGAAAAAAGCGTTTTGACCCGTTGAGCGGAAGTGGGGTTCCCAAACGCCGGGCCCTCTACTATGGGCTTACAACTAATATCAATCGGGAAAAAGACTAAGAATGATGTGCTTCGTGTAAGACTCAGTGCACTAGTTAGTAGCAATGACCCTCTAGCTGCCAGAGCTTTCGACATGAAATACCATCTCGCATGTTTAATTAAATGTAAACGAGACTTTGATAAAACAAAATAGTATGGAGAAGAAAGTGTTAACTATAGTCTAACCATAACACCGTCACCAAGGAAAGAACATTTCCCACTTGAGTTAAACAAAAATACCATTATATTCGATTCTAGTTTGAAAACAGATCTAGTACGATTTATCGGTTATTTTCAATTTAATGGCGATGAAGATATTTTAAAACTAAAATTTCTCGAAACATGGGGTGCTTTGAACTCTCTTTCGACACCTACACCACCTTTAACAAATGTAGCATTAGTTCCTCTAATAAGTAGATTGCCACCAACTAGCTATGACGTTTATGCACGCTATTGATGAAAGCCCGAGCAATAAGAATTAATATATTAGGTCCTGAAAGATAGCATGCTTGAATCTCAACTTACAGTTGTACGATATGGCAATGAAACTTTTAATTTCAAAATATGATATAGGACAACAGCTTTTATTTCTTCCTGGAGAACTGCATGTAACATTTTGGGCACTGTGTACAATAGGGAAATGTATTGAAAGTAGGGGAATAGATCAAGATTGGGTAGAGGCTGGAATCTATTCACCTACAACAGTTAGCAAAATTCTCAGCGGAAGACATCCTCACAGATCACTTGAAGCTCGCATTGGAACCTTGTTGGCGCTGTACCAGTTGTACTTCAATCTGTTTCTAGTGAATGAACCACACGATAAAGATGACCTTGATTAGTTGTCGTTGTCATTGAAACAATCCTACTTTGAAGATATTAATTCCCCAATAGATCAAAGGATACTCCTTAGAGAAACTACCTTAGAAGCTTTAGACAAATTAGAAATCCTGTATATTTTTACGAAATTTAAGACTTTTTAAGGAATTTTCAATAAAGTACAACAGTTTATTATGACCTACATTAATCAGTTTGAAACAATACTACAATTCATTCAAGCAATGAGGACAGGGAATTTGTCATTGCATATGACATCTATTGAATCGCTAGTCAAAGACTTTTTTCCCTCATGAACACATTAACTATGCTAGGCTGCTTCCTTTATATATATTTCAACAATTCAAGGTTCTGACGCTATTATAAACCTAATTAAAAATGTTTTAAAGGTAGAAAATTGTGCTTTAATTATGCTCCTTGACGCCATTTTAGTAATTTAAGTTAGGCGCCATATTGGATTATTGTAAAATCCCTAACCTATATTTTCTGTTAACTTAAGGTACTTAAATTCACAATGAAGCGAAAGTTTGCTTTTAACAAACAATCTGCATGAAAATACATAGCTTACCACACTAGATACTCACTATCACCTTCATACTCACTATCACCTTCATAATCACTATCACCCTCATACTCACTATCACCTTCATAATCACTATCACCTTCATACTCACTATCACCTTCATACTCACTATCACCTTCATCTCATCTCATCGGGACATGGAGAGCCTCTACGGAGAGAATGTACGATTACTACATTTAGGCGTCCCCTGGACAACGGTACATTAGTACTGGCTAAACCTTCCACTACTGGGCTACGAATGAAGTAACCCAGAGGCGAAGTGTTATTATTATTATTATTTACAATGTTAAAATATTTTTGTTTATAAAACTATAAAATAATTGTTAATAAGTGTGACAAAATTGTCCATATTTGTGCCCCCCCCCCCAACCCAAGGTTGTCGAGTTGACCTCACGACCTGCCCTAACACTCCTATATGAAGACTATTGTGCACAAAACGCGAGCAAGACTTTCCCCCTCTCAAAGTTAAGGGGGAGGAGGGGAGAGAAGTAAAGAGAATCGTAAAGTTTCTTAGATCCCATACACGCACCCTCGAACGCAAACTTCATCTTTCCAGTGGATTTAGAACCGAGACAACATTTGGCGCTACGTCTTTGTCTAGAACTAGTTCTGTCTCTCTCAGATGGAGGATCACTCATTCAATGGAAAGAGAAAAAGATATCTTCGCCCCGGGATCCTCTAAGGGGGTGATTCCATCCAATTCCGGGACTGTCGTTCCGGTAATCTTGCCCTTACCCCCAACCCTAAATCCGTAGCTTCCCTTTGTTTCAGCCCTAGGACAACAAGGCCTCTGGAAGAGGGGGGGGGGGAGAGAGGGGGGTTACAAAATGTAATAAAATGAAGCCCTCTTACTTTTTGTTACATCATCTCAACAGAATGAGCTCATTTTTTTTATAGAGTTTATATATAGAAAAATAATCAAGGAGGATGTACGACACAAGGAAAAGATGCCAATAAAATATCGAGTGAAATAAAGTGGAAGAAATAGATCGAATCCTAGTATGACTTTTTATTCTTTATTCGGTTCGTCCTTTGAACTGTCACATATGCTCGCTAATAACACAATTTCAAAACAGTTGAACCTGTCTGTGCGCATGATTGATTAGACTTTGTAGCTCTTTAGAGATATTACTTTGAAATTACAAATATTTTAAAATATAAATTTGTGGCCTAGCTATATCCGGTACTCCATTCCTTATTACTATAATAGAGTACTAACTAAAACCTTCTATCTCTAATTTAATGTATCCATACACCTAGAAATTGATTATATATTTGCACTTTTAACAAATGGTGTATATTTCAACATCCGGAAGATACATTAGACTAATAATCTTTGGTCAATATTCATAATTCTAAATTAAACTATTATGTATTGTAAGTGTGCCATTATGAACCAAGCTTAATACACTCTGGTACACTTTGTTCAGGTAAAATATGATCCCTTGGAAACAGACAAGTTATCGGATCCTCATTGGACAATCAATAGTGCTTGAAAGGTTAGGTTAAGTTGTTACTGCATATTAAGCCTATTCAAAACTGTGTACGAGTCATGGTATTTTAACTTGGCAGCTATGAACAAAGAAATGTAGGTAATGTTGAATAATATAATATAAAATATTTTACTTAACTATCTAATTTATTTATATTTGCGTTATAGATGTAATGCAATCACCAGCCATTGTTAAGATAATGTTTAGTAGCTGTTACGGCCCGTCTACAACCAACATACCCGCTTGTCGGACTCGCAATAACGCAATCGCAAATGCACTCGTAATTACGCTTCTCTTAAATACAAAATAGACTGTCTACAATGAAAAGTCGTAAGACGTAATTTCAACCAATAGGAACAAACATTAATGATGACTATAAAAGTCAAATTCATATTAATGTTTTCAAATAAGAATGAATATTTAAAAAACATTTAAATAGTTCAATACTCATGATTTTAATTGAAAATCCTGTATTCATTACTATACATTTCCAAGCGTTGTTGTCATACACCAAATAACTTCATATTATTTGATTTTAGTAGTCCATCCATATTTGTTTTTTGATTGGCTGATCGCAAGCCAACGCAAATACATAAACGCAAGAGAGGACAATGTTCGTCTCCTCCCGACCAGCGGGTCCGACAGTTCCGACATACGATTGTGTTTGCGTAAGCTACTGTAGACAGACAAAATTACGTTATTGCGTAGTTGCGAGTCCGACAAGCGGGTGCGTTTGGTTGTAGACGGGCCATTATAAAATGATTATAACTAAGTTGATATAATATTTCATATTAAGGAAGATAATTCAAATATTTTCATGATATTTTAAAGGGTTATTCTTCTTTATAAATGTTTCAACAATGCGAAGGCTATTGTGGGTGTCGAAGTCACCCTTATTTGTTATTGTTAAGCTTCAAAATGGTACAGACTCTGAATCACACTGTTGAGCGTTGCTCACTAACATTATTTTCGTAACATCATTTATTATGTTAAATCTGGTTCCGTTAAATGTTAGAGTTATGTTACTATTATTTTATTGAGCTACATTTTCCCTAGTTTCATTGTGTTTCTATGGATATTTCCGAATTTTATATTTAGCTACATTGTTGTTTAGATATCATCCGTTTAACCTGAAAGTTGGTAAGCTAACCTTGCACGTTTCCACTATGGCACATTACTTGTAATATAGAGTCATAGTGTACTCTGTCAGGGAAAGTGAGTGTACAAAGATATATTATAGTTAAAGACAGTTTTGTTGGTTTGTTTGTTTGTTTGTCAAGCTCAGGAAAACTTCTTTACATGTAAACTAGTTGTGAACAACGAAACAAAAGCCACACGCTGACTATTTCTAGAACAATGGTGGCCACAAGTGCTAAGATCACAAGGTTATTTGCCGCTCAGTCTGTTGAGGCGGTATTATAAGATTTACTCAGAGGAACAGCCCACGTGCTCACTTGAAGAGAGGTAGGAAACAGTTCCGAACAGCACAGCTAGATGTGAGACAGTGTGTTTGATTGACTAGAGCAGTGGCGGCTCGTGTATAGGCACTGCGGAACTGCAGAACCCCCTATTTACACTTGATACTATCGATAACATTTTATATAATGAGTCATTTTTTTCTTTAATTCCTTATTTATTTTTCTAGTACAATATATATTCCTTAAGCTTAATGTCAGTACTTCAGTAGCCATCCCCCAATTTATGAAAAGATACAAAAATCTTTGTATGGAACTGTGCGCTGCACAGTGCCAGTGATGTGGTGTTTGACTGTTGTGCGCCTGCGCACATAGGAGGGGGGTGGGTACAAAGGTGAGACTGCCTGGTAGAGAGAGCACTGTTGCTCTCGTAGTGCCAGCTCAGCGCATGTTGTGCTTAAAAACCGTGTACCATATTCTTGAATGTGATAAAGTGTAGAAGAGGGTAGCGTTAGATTATTATTCTGCTTCCAGATATTCTATTTGATTCACTTTTTTTCGGTTCTTTTATTTAACAAAAAGACTAAATGCGTTTGCAGTACTTTCAATGAAGAAAAATTTCTTCAATTGTCATCCAGAGATCAAGGAGAAAATTATTGAACTTTTTGCGCAAATTAAAACAAGAATAATAGATTTCATTTTTAAATGAATATGTCAAGCTTGAACTGTAACAATTTAAGTTAAAGTAAGTAAAAGAGTTTAGATATTTTTGTTAAGATTTTATCAAGTTCCTGAATAAATTTTCTTTTTTTACATGTTTTTTTCTTTTTACGCAATTTTAAAACGAAGGCTAAACATTTTCTGGAGCAGCACCCCCACTAATTCTAGCAACGAGCCGCCACTGGATAAGAGGTAGAGGCGTTTGATTCCCGTCCGAATGTATTGAGGTGGTTTATTTCAAGGTTACGTACTGAAGCGCACAGGCCGTACTGAAAGCGCACAGGCCGAATTTGTGTACCTGCTTTGAAGTACTGTTTGTATCAAAGGGCATAATGGATTGTAGTCTCTCAGCCCTATATAGCAACACCTAACCTAGCCTAAGCTAAGCTAACCTAACCTAACCTAATTATTGTAAAGAGTTAAGAAGTTGTTCCCTCCCTGTAGTTTAATTATTTTATTGTAATTATTGTAAAGAGTAAGGGGACTGTTCCCTGTAGTTTTATTATGTTATTATTGTAATTAATGTAAAGAGTAGGGGGCTATTTACAAACATGTTTGCCCAGTTGCCACGTTATGCAGGTACTGTTCATTCCTGTGCCCTTTTGATCCATATCTTCATGTGCTCTTGATAATATGAGCTTTCTCCTCATTATGCGCTTTCATGTTCTCCAATATTTCAACCCTTATTAATATTAAAACTCACCTTTCTGAAAAATACATTTATAATCTAGTTACCCGCTTCGGTGGACATATGGTCTAAAGTGCTACACTTGCAGTAGACTAGACTGCCTATGGCGGAGAGATCAAGGTTCGAATCTCTATTGGGTGCCTTGAGGGAGGTTTTTCATAAATGATTTTCCACTCTCCTTCCAAGCAAATGTGGGTACACTAGCGTAATTAGTACATAAGTGTGTAAACCGAACGGGTAGTAAGACACGGCGCTAAAAAAAATCTAGTTTATATTCTGACGGGTGTTGTTACACACTTAATGCCAGTTCAGGTTAAACGCATACCAACATATAATACGTCAGTGAGGAAGAAGTGAGAGGTATAATTTTAGAAGAAATGAACCCGCATCTGCACGGAGGAAGAGTGGGAAGCCATTAAGTAAAAACCTGCCTCAGTACACCCGGGTAAAATTCTAGGCCCGATCTCCCCATCAACGGCACCAAGTCTAATACTAGAATGACGCGCTAGACCATGCGACCACCGATGCGAGTAGAAATATTATGAATATATGAAGATAAGACTCGACTATCATGGGACGTAATTATCTATTAATATTTTTGTTTTATTTAAGTCCTTGCTTGAAGTAGCCTGATAGGAAACCTTAGAAGACTATTGAGCGTATTTATTCGTAGATTTTTTCCCCTTTTATCACCGCGTCTTACTACCCGTTCGGGTTGTACGTTTTTAAGTACTAATTACGCTAATTAATTAGAATTGGGAAGGTTGAATTAGAAGAAATGAACCCGCATTTGCGTGGAGGGAGAGTGGAAAACCATTTAGGGAAAATCTCCCCCAGTTCACCCGACCGAGATTCGAACCTCGATCTCCCCGTCCTCAGCAGTCAAGCTCAACACGACAAGCGCGTTAGCCAACTACACTACTGAGGCGGGTATGTATAGGAAGAATACCAGCATTTGCTTG
Organism: Timema douglasi; assembly: GCA_901482245.1. Lineage (NCBI taxonomy): Eukaryota > Metazoa > Arthropoda > Insecta > Phasmatodea > Timematidae > Timema > Timema douglasi. Next base: position 45,337 of record CABEEJ010004045.1, read on the forward strand.
GAGGGAGAGTGAAAAACCATTTCGGAAAAACTCACCCTCAGGACACCTGACCAAGATTCAAACTTCAATCTTCCCGTCATGGGCAGTCCAGTCTACTGTGAGAGTAGAACCTTAAACCATGCGGCCATCGAAGTGGGCTATTCGTAGCTCCTGAATATATTTGAAGTACTTCCCTACAGTGTAACCAAAGCTCCTTTTTTCTGAATTATAGTCATGTAGGTGACCTGGTGGTCTAGGGGTAAGGTGTCAGACTTCTATGCTGGCGGCCGGGGTTCAATCCTCGGTCCCGGCACAGATTTATCTGATTACCAAACCCTTCCTTCACCTCTGACAATACATCTTGTGAATGTGGGGAATGCCAGGCCTCCACCGTGGTTCGGATTCCACGTTAAACTGTAGGTCCTTCATTTCATCTCACAATCACCCTACCATTACACATTAGCGTAAGTGCGTGTAACCCGAACGGGTAGTAAGACGCGGTGTTAATAATAATAATAATAATAATATAGCCATGTAATGTGAATCCATTAGAATTCACCTTGAGCAACATGTCTGGAGTGGGCAATAAGATGTATATATCTATAAATATAGGCTACTTATTTATTAAACCTCCCACGCACACAATTACAATCTACAATTGGAATTGTTGAAGTGACACCTTGCTGTAGGAACTTGATGGTTCCTGAGTAGAGGTTTGTTAATTGTGCAACCAGTTCGGATCAGAAACGGTCGGTCAAGTATTGTTTTCCTCAAGGCAACGTTGCAGTATCACACAACAGCATCTGTCAAGGAGTTAAATGAAGTAGCCGTCGTCAACGAGTTGCCCCGCCCATCCTTGATGAAGTGGTTTGTGGTGACGCTGACAGAGACAGGCTGTCTGATTCTTCAAGGACTACAGTGCTCGCCATGGCGGTCTGATTCTTCAAGGACTACAGTGCTTGCCATAGCGGTCTGATTCTTCAAGGACTACAGTGCTTGTCATGGTGGTCTGATTCTTCAAGGACTACAGTGCTCGCCATGGCAGTCTGATTCTTCAAAGGACTACAGTGCTCGCCATGGCGGTCTGATTCTTCAAGGACTACAGTGCTTGTCATGGTGGTCTGATTCTTCAAGGACTACAGTGCTCGCCATGGCGGTCTGGTTCTTCAAGGACTACAGTGCTCGCCGTGGCAGTCTGATTCTTCAAGGACTACAGTGCTTGTCATGGTGGTCTGATTCTTCAAGGACTACAGTGCTCGCCATGGCAGTCTGATTCTTCAAGGACTACAGTGCTCGCCGTGGCAGTCTGATTCTTCAAGGACTACAGTGCTCGCCGTGGCGGTCTGATTCTTCAAGGACTACAGTGCTCGCCGTGGCGGTCTGATTCTTCAAGGACTACAGTGCTCGCCATAGCGGTCTGATTCTTCAAGGAATATAATACTCGCTATAGTTGTCTGTTAATTCAAAGATTACAGTGCTCGCCATGGCGGTCTGATTCTTCATTATCTATAGGGCTCACCATGGACCTCTGTTTCTTCAAAGTTACAGTACTGGCCACGGACCTCTGTTTATACATACCCACATAAAATGTAACAAAGAAGAAAGATTTAAAGAAGAAATATCTATAGATCATAATCTAGATCTGCAATAATTATTGTTACACTTATGAGTAATTTTATCAACAAAAAATAATGTGTATTTGTGTGAATTTCTCTAGACGGTAAAACTCCAAATCCAATAAACCTAGAAATCTGAAACTTGGAATACGTAAGCTTCTTATAAACACTGAGGGTTCTATTTTACTTTTAATTTTTATTTAGATACTGACAACTCAAGTCAAGTGATCACTGGTCCGTGCTATTTAGAAAGGGTTCATTTGTTCACCACTTGTATGAAAACAAAAACAAAAAATCATAAGGTAGATATGTATCTTTAGGTCTATACTGGTTTTCACATTTGATCTAGTTAAGTTTTTGTATTAGTGCGTTTAACACAAATATTATTGACGGCTTAATACAATGGTGAGGTGGAAGGGAGGGAGTTCAAAGAAAGCGCACCAGCATTAGCATGCACATAATGTGAGAAAAACCAAAGTGATAAATCTCCTCCAGTGAACTCAGTCGAGATTCAAAGCTAGACATCTACATCGGGGAACCTAGTATACATTATTGTAAGCCTGTCGCCGGGGGATCCCCGGAGGGGGAAGGGGTAGATGGTGCATTATGCCTCAGAGCCCGCCTCTTTGAGGCTCCCAGCCGCCCAAACATCTCTTTTACAGCAGAAAGTCTTTCCGGCATCACAACAAACGCGCGTGAAGGGCAACTTTAAAATGGTGTTCTGACTTTTAGACCCTTGCTCTTTTTTTTATAACAACACATCTTATAAACCGTTAGGGTTATGCGCTTATGTACTAATGACGCTGGTGGCTTTGGGGATTAGAAAGGCTATATTTATGAGAAGTTAGCCCGCATTTGAATATAGGGAAAGTGGAAAACCGTTTTGGAAAAACCATCCTCAGTATATCCTACTGAAAATTGAACCTAAATCTTCCCGGCAGTCTACCACGAGAGTTGCACCTTAGACTATGCAGCCACCGAAGCAGGTCAGGAATGTTGTTCATTCCTAACCATATCTTAATATTAGAAAGTTAGGCCTATATATTTTCTGGAAGCATATTAATATTTGTTAGAAAAATAACAAAATAATTGTAATATTTTTGTAGTCTTGATAATTATGATAAACAAGTGAAGAAATATTCAGAATACACTATACCGCGACACCTGCGTTTAGAAATTATATTACATCAAGTAGAAAACCTTTATGAAATGTAGTTCTGTGAACAGAGACATTTTCTCCTCCATGTTCTTATCGTTATTATAGTCTCACTAGTAGTTCTGTGAAAAGTAGACCTCACTTCCTACATAATTAGAAAATTTATCCTTGAATATAAAGTTGAAATATCTCCTGTAATTTCTCTTTGGATTTGAAATTAATATTTTGTACCTTCTCTCGACAACTTGTTAAAAAAGTATTGTGATCGTCAAAAAATTCGAACTCAAGATTTTTATAAATGACGTTTCATGACCCCCAGAAATAAAAAAATAAAAAAATTCCGATGCCGTTGACTAAAGCGGAAACCATTTTACAGAGTGGGCTATAACTTGGTAACTGGAGTGATCATAAGGTCCCCCTAGGGGTTTTTGGAATTATATGTCTAACCCTAAATTCAAGGATAGTTTATTGAGGGGCAAAAGGAGAAAAAATCTATTTTCTCAAAATGCGCTCTAAGGATTTTGATTAAATTTTTTATCTGGACACTGTTTTTTTTTTTATTATAAATATGCAACTCTCATTTTCTCAGGAATATGGCTTTTAAATTTCCAATTTTGATCATTTCTCTCCAAATATTTGAGATACGAAATAACTTGTCCCTGTAAAGTTGTAGTATTATTAAAGATAAAAATCTTTTATTTGAATTATATTTTTAGAAAACCAATAATTTCTTATCTATATTATTATTATTATTATTATTATTATTATTATTATTATTATTAGCACCGCGTCTTACTACCCGTTCGGGTTATACGCACTTACGCTAATGTGTAATGGTAGGGTGATTGTGAGATGAAATGGAGGGAGCAGATATAGGGGTGAGTCCGTGTTTGTTCGTGAATCTTCTGGACTTGATAGAGCTAGATCAAGACAGGGATAGGGTGCTATGAGGTGGACTGGATAGAGCTAGCTCAAGACAGGGATAGGGTGCTATGAGGTGGACTGGATAGAGCTAGCTCAAGATAGAGATAGGGNGTAATCAGATAAATCTGTGCCGGGACCGAGGATTGAACCCCGGCCGCCAGCATAGAAGTCTGACACCTTACCCCTAGACCGCCAGGTCACCTTCTTATCTATAAACAAAGAGAATAAACACTTATTAAGTCATATCTTTGAAAATGAATTCGATTCTATGCTCTTTTATGGATAAAGATGTTTCTCTTTTATCAATATTTCTGTGGCAACGTTTCTAGTTCCTAATTCCAAGGAGTAAATAAGTAACAGTTTATTCATTTCATTTACGATATTTAGTGTAGTGTTACTACAACAATGTCCGGATCTATTATTTCGCTCCACATATCTTACGATTTTTTAGTAAATGTATATTTTAAGATAAAAGTGGGAGAAACTGTGTGTGGTTGTGCACAGAATCATTTGTTTCCTTTGTGATCAAGTCAGACAGAAAATAAATTAATACTATATTCAATAATATATTATATTTATAAAGATTAGATATTTCTCGTGTGGTTTAATATATCAGTCTCAAAATAAGTGTAAAAATTAACAAATGCTCCTTAAATGTTATATCAATTTCTTAGAATTTTAAATTTTAAATTAGTATCACTTGATATCACTTGAAATGAGATACAAAAAACATTTTGAGCTGCCGCCATATTGAAAATAGTGACTAGATTGAAAAACTTTATACATATAGGATTCCACCTAGGTTCAGAAAATATCCCTTCCAAATTTCATTCAAATTGTCCCACGGTCACGGGTAAAATATCCAGACATAAATAAAGTCAAAATAAACAATTGTAAAGTTAAAACAAGACCTCCCTGCGCTTGGTAAACTTAATTCCAAACTATGAAAGTTCCTTATCGCCAGATATATATATATTTTTTATTTATTTTTTTGCTCCAGGCAAGTAGTTTGCATAGGCCGGGGTCAAACCACTATCGCAGTTTATTTCCAATTTCCGAAAACATGTGCACGTCAATCGCAGCCATGTTTGAAACAGAATTGTTTATAAAATAAGTGCATCATGGAGATGCAGTCTGGAATTTAAGACACACAAACTATGCAAACTGGGATATAAAGGGAAAACTGTGGATAGAAATAGCTGCTGCGGTTTTCCATGACTGCTTCTCAATATTTCTTCTTACGTTGAAACACAGCAAATCAAAGCTCACTGTACTCATTCTACAGTGCTCGAAAAATCTGTCCGTCTGTTCGCGTAGTTTTGTGGACAACGTATGGAACTCTTCAAAGGGCAGCCTCTAGCTGCTTATAGGGTGTTCACCATAGTCCCAAACTTTATATTCAATATTACTTATGAATTAATGTAAGAGTTATATATATTATTTCGACAAAATATAGATGAGAACATCAAAATAAAACTGTTTCTATTGTTATAAGTGGCACAAATCCTTGGGTAATAATCTACCGTCACAATTTATAAATAAAAATTAACGTTTGTCTGATTCTGTGTGTATGTGAACATGCCACCTTACCTTAAAGCAAAGTTAGTTAATTTATAAACGCTTTCCAAACATTGAAACAGTTTGTAGGGTTTTCCCAAACCAAATGCTGGTACGCATTCTACCTGGACAGAAAATCTAGTCGACTAGCAACCCCCCCCCCCCTTTTTTNCGGGCAGAAGAATTGAGGGGACGGCAACCCCCCCCCCCCTTTTTTCAATCTTGCATATGTGGGGTGCGCTTGGAAGGAAGTACGACCGTTCTAACAGACATTAGTGTTGCTAAAGATATCGAAGCTTCATTTAATTCTGGTGGGGGAATGTTGAAATCAAATCCCTGTCGGGTAAACTGTTGGTATTTATCCCTGCGGATCATTTGCTTAATCATCCCTAACTCACCATCATGATTAATACATAAACGTTTGACCCGAAAGGGCACGTTTAACTCATCTAGCTATGACGGGAGAGGTCGTGAGTTCGAATCTCGCTCGGGTGAACTGGGGTGGTTTTTTACTCTCCCTCACTCCACGTAAAAGCTGGAACATTTCTACTTTACTCCTCCGGTCCATGACGGATACCTACATCCGCGCATGTCGACGGACGATACCAAACAACCAATTTTAGTAAACTTTTGTGGTTGAGTATAGCGGCCCCTAATCGAGGATTATAAATCACCGTAAGGCTACCGAGGCCCCTGATTGTGCATAATCAGAGCTGTGTCAATGCTCTTTAGTTGCGATGACATCACCGGGAAAAAACACATTACCACATAGGGGGTTGTTACATTACCATGGAAACACCCATTGCCACATAGGGGGCTGTGACATTGCGATGAAGACACCGGATAAACCCATTGCCTAGGGGAATGGAGAGTGAAGGGAAAAGTGAAAGGGTTCTTAAGGCCGCGATACACTGCTAGCTAGTATGTGGTCACACTCTTCGCTAAGCGGCTGTCGGGAAAGGTTCGTGCTCCATGCCGACGCCATGGGAGGAGCGACTGACGCCGTGGACTGCACGCAAATAAATAAAAAATAAACTCCAACGCCCATCCCAATACTACGACAGTAAACTCCTCATACCAATAAAAAATCCATTACCCGTCCGAATCCTAACCAGACATAAAAAAACAAGTTTGAACAAGATTAAACCAATTAAAGGGGGGAGGGGAGGTGCAAGGTATGGGGTTAGAAAGGGGAGAAGGAAACCAATCATAGAGTGACACAACATTACATAACAACCAATTAGAGAGCGACAGAAACATTGCGTAATAATCACAATACACACTCTCTCCACGTCGGGGGTCAAATTGTACCAGGTGGTCCACCCAGGTAGTAAAGTGTTGGTGATATACAGTGAAACTATTTGATCTGATGTAACAGTTAGAGGAGGCAAATTGTTAGAAAAATTTATAAAATCATCCAAGTTAAGATAGAGAGATTATGAAAAACAACATAATTCCATCACTGGTGTCCGTGTGGTCTTAGGCACTGGACCCACATTGATATTGGTCAACGTTGATAGGTATATCAGGGATTGAACCTGGCTGAGTGCATTGAGGGTGGTTTTAAACATGTGATTCATAATTGTGGTTCTTTCAACCTCTCTTCACGCTATTTTGGGTGCATTTTATTCCCAACATTACGCCTTTCATTCCTACCCATGAGATTAAACGTACGTTTAACATGAAAATTATAAAGGCCGTCCCCCTTCAGTATACATGGTTAAAGGCCAACCTTGTCTAGTCTTGTTTACTGGTGACAGAGAAGGTTGGTATTTGAATACTGGCAGGTTATATCGAGGTAATGTGTTCTAGATTGTTCCTCTCAGCTACGTATATTTTGACACATTTTCTCTGAATTCTGGATTTCTATTCCCTATACGATTAATGTAAATATGATGTTCAATATGGAATTTTAAAAGCTAATTGATTCTTTATTTTATTTCTTATTTGTTTACGTTTGTTTATAGAATACTTACGACCAATAAACGTTATTTTTTCGTCGAGATCCTTTTAGAGTAGCATTGATATCCGAAATTCGATAACTCCGTAATATATTGTACAAACGGTACCACAAGAAAGTAGACTGCAAACAATGGTTCCACTGCCATAATAAACTACTATTACCGTTATGTACCCTGAACAAAGTAATTAGTAAACAATTATCATTTAATACAATAGAGTTCAACAGGTCAAGCATATTCACCGCCGAGAGAAATAAAAGTATTGTAGTTAAGTCCCACTCATTCTAATGTTTGTAATAATTTAAAAACTTATCTTGGGATGGCGTCGCTCATTTTTAAACAACTACGAAACAGTTCTTAAAGCGGTTGGCATAACCTTGGATATGTACAGTACAATACGACAGGTTTCCATTGTTATTAGTTAAATAAACGCAAAAATAAATACCTTAAATCACGTCCAACGAATAGCTGTTTAATATAAACAGAGACGATTTCTTATTTAGTTCGCTAAAGAAACAATTTCATTGTAGATCCCGATGCGCTAGTGTCATTGATTTGGTTGTAACAAAATAGATGTTCCCGTGTATGACAAATTTTAGGCTACAATCAACATGGCCAACCGTGGCTTGATTTTGGTTTTACACTATCTAGAACATAAAAAAAACTATAAAAACTAAATGGAAATTGAAAATCTACAGAGTTAAGCGTTTAATATAAAAATAAAAATAAAGTAAATTGAGTACAATTCGTAAACGAAGTGAAACAAAAATTATCCTTTTGTTTTTATATATAGATATATATTATTTTATTTAATTTGTATCTTTGTACCTCGTCTTAATAATCATCTGGATTGTCCTCATATTCACACTAAGGACGAAGATGGTAGAGTTTTAGAGAAAACGTATCAATTTTGCGGGGGAAAATAGTGGAAAATTATTTAGGAAAAATCTCACTTAATACACCCAAGCGGGATTATAATCTTAACTTCCTGTCACCGGCAAACCTGACAAAACTAGTTGACGCCTTGCCCCGCGTGCCCACCATTGTGGGACCGTTTACTAATGACATATAACTAGTTGTAAGTATTTTATTATTGTTTATCGTTTCATAAAAAAATAAACGTTTAAAACTTCAAGTTGGCTTACTTAAACAATAAAATGCAGAGGACTTTAATCATTTGACAAGCTTATGACTAGTTTTTTTTAATACTCTAATCAAATTCTTTTCGGAGTATACTACGTATACATTTTGAGCCAAACTACCTACAAACTAACTTAACTCTTAAAGACACAGCACCCAGTCAGTCCCCTGGCCTCCAATTTATCACTGTGAAAAGGAAAAACTTTAATTTCTTCAGTGATAGATTTTTCGGCCTTGTTTGGAGTCGAATATGAGATCTTAGCTATGTAGACAAACGCACTACCAACTGATCTGGGGAATCGAACCTAATATTGCAAATTGGTGAAGTATTAAACTGTGGAAGGAAGAAATTGGGGGATGGTTCTTAACCACAAGGGCAGGGGCTTAACACAGTAAGTCCTCTACTTATGCGGTTGATTTATCCCTAAGGTTTCATAGAAATTTGAAAAACCGCTTAAGTCATATGGTACTTAATTAAATACAATAATATAGTTTTGAAACAAGTGTGTTATTTAGTTATTAAATCTAAACTCGTTATGCTAGTGAAAATAAAAATTTGAGAAAATATCAGCTTTTTAGGAACGGCATATATCATGTTTATATTTACGCTTTAGAGATGGCGTTGCTACTCTTAAGTCGAAGAACCGCAATCCCCAATTCACTTAACTCGAATAAATGGAATCAAGGACTTACTATATATCATAATCAGTTTGTTCCTTAGGTGAAATAGATTGGACATGCCTACCGACATTAGCTTACTTTATATCATAATCGGTTTGTTCCTTAGGTGAAAGAGATTGGACATGCCTACCAACATTAGCTTACTTTATATCATAATCGGTTTGTTCCTTAGGTGAAAGAGATTGGACATGCCTACCAACATTAGCTTACTTTATATCATAATCAGTTTGTTCCTTAGGTGAAATAGATTGGACATGCCTACCAACATTAGCTTACTTTATATCATAATCAGTTTGTTCCTTTGGTGAAAGAGATTGGACATGCCTACCAACATTAGCTTACTTTATATCATAATCAGTTTGTTCCTTAGGTGAAAGAGATTGGACATGACCTACCAACATTAGCTTACTTGTTTTTGTTTCTTATCTCTCATTAAAAGTCCCAGATTTGATTCTCGATGCGGTTTGGACATTTTAAATTATGATGAAATCAATTTTGTTCCCTTTCGACTAAAAGTTAGCTATCATTCTTTGATCTGGTCGATATGTTCGTGCGAGAATTAATATAGCAGTAGTTCAAAAAATATAGATGTATACAGGCAGTAAGATTGTAAAAAAAATCAAATTAATATTAACTTCGACTATTTAAGGAAATTGCTAGAATATTTGGTTAGGTACTTAGTTCAATTTTTAATTGATATATATTTTAATTGCATCACTTAGGCCTCTGCTGATCAAAGTGTGACCGTGTGTTTTTATCAAACTGTTTGTGGTATCATATTGCACGCTACAGAAGATATTCTCCAAGGGAAGTCCCCGCCATTGAACTCACTTCATTTAGCCGGCAGGGGTTTACTTCCGGGACAAGGCTTTGTGAACATTACTGTTGGTTACTGGTCCGGAAATAATGCGGGCAGTATTGATATACCTACGAGTCGTGTATCGATTACTTCTTTTAAACACAGTAGGGAGGTTTGTAAAACATCGGGTGATGTACTTACAGGGGGATTAACATTCATTAGTAAGGTGGGACAAGGATTACTGCGAGTCAAAGACGGACAAGGGTTACTGCGAGTTACGGTGGGACAAGGTTTACTGTGAGTTAAGGCGGGATAAGGGCTACTCTGAGTTAAGGTGGGACAAGGTTTACTGTGAGTTAAGGCGGGATAAGGGCTACTCTGAGTTAAGGTGGGACAAGGGCTACTGCGAGTTAAGGTGGGACAAGGTTTACTGTGAGTTAAGGGAGGACAAGGGTTACTGCGAGTTAAGGTGGGACAAGGGCTACTGCGAGTTAAGGGGGACAAGGTCTACTGCGAATTAAGGTGGGACAAGGGTTACTGCGAGTTACGGTGGGAAAATGGTTACTGTGAGTTAAGGTGGGACAATGGTTACTGCGAGTTAAGGTGGGACAAGGGTTACTGCGAGTTAAGGTGGGACAAGGGCTACTGCGAGTTAAGGTGGGACAAGGATTACTGCGAGTTAAGGTGGGACAATGGTTACTGCGAGTTAAAGTGGGACAAGGGCTACTGTGAGTTAAGTTGGGACAAGGGCTACTGCGAGTTAAGAGGGGACAAGGACTATTGCGAGTTAAGGTGGGACAAGGGTTACTGCGAGTTGAGGGAGGACAAGGGTTACTGCGAGTTAAGGTGGGACAAGGGTTACTGTGAGTTAAGGTGGGACAAGTGCTACTGCAAGTTAAGGTGGGACTAGGGCTACTGTTAGTTGAGGGAGGACAAGGGTTACTGCGAGTTGAGGGAGGACAAGGGTTACTGTGAGTTAAGGTGGGACAAGGGTTACTGCGAGTTGAGGGAGGACAAGGGTTACTGCGAGTTAAGGTGGGACAAGTGCTACTGCGAGTTAAGGTGGGACAAGGGTTACTGTGAGTTAAGGTGGGACAAGTGCTACTGCGAGTTAAGGTGGGACAAGGGTTACTGTGAGTTAAGGTGGGACAAGGGTTACTGCGAGTTACAGGTGGGACAAGGGCTACTGCGAGTTAAGGCGGCATAAGGGTTTGTACCGACAAATATTTATACATATTATCAAACTCTAAGGTATGTCTATAAATTCGAATTTTTGTGGAGTATCTATTTTTTCCTGGTAGTATTAACAAAAAGAAGACCAAATAATATATCTTTTAAACTCATGTCTGGCTGTCTGTTTGTTGCCAGTAAACTTAAAAAATACTCATAGAATCAAGACAGAAATTTTTCCGTTGCAGGCCCTTTTTTCCGGGAAAAGGTTAGGAAGGGTCACCTAAATTCATCAGTGAGCGAAGCAGTGTCGACAAAATTGGGCGTAATCAGTAAACACAGCACGACTGTCTGGTAGGCGCGGGTACAAAGCGAGCACTTGATTGGGGCAGCGGGTATGGGAGAGAGGATTCGTGTTTCTTCGGGAATCTCCGTAGGCACATAAAGCACCTTTTTATGGTCGGTTTCATTCTTTTCTATCATTTAAAGTTGCTAGGTGTGTTTAATGCGTTACTGCTTAGTGTTTATTACTAAGCCAATTGCACAGTTTTGTTTGGTGTGATAGGGCTCTCACTATAAAGTATTTATTTCCATTTACTTTATTTTTGTTACTTAGATAGCAAATTTGAACCATTACTTTTGATGTTCATTGCAACAATGCCAGCTGGGCAAGCCATGTGTCAGAAGTACAGGGATTCAAATATTTTTAAGTCAGTATTTCTGCAGTTTTTATACCTAAACTTGCTTAAGTCAAAATAAATCAACTTTGGCTTTAATACAAACATAGAGTTTAATTTTCTTCACATGTTGATATCAACAGTTGTTAAATATCTGTCCAAGTTGTCCTGAAATTTAATGACAACTTTTTCTCTTCATTCAAAAAGTTCGTCATCTAATGCCGTTATGCTCATGGCACATATTCAAGAACTGTTGTTATCACCACGTGAAGAAAATTAAAATTTATGTTTATACTGAAAGAATATTTGATTTATTTTGATCAAAAGAATGTTTTGATCTAAAATCTGCAAAACCACTGGTCTATTCTCTCATTCCCTTCTACTCCACCTTAACGACCTGTCATTATGTCTAGAAATATTCAAGCTCACATGAAGTTTCTGGAAAGAAAATTAGGTTACTAAAGCCATTGTTTCTCAACGTGTGATCCGCGGTGGCCTATCGAGTGGTCCAGAGGATCATCGGGAAGTTTAAGAATAAAAAGAAAATATTAATCACATACATTTTTCAAGATTGAAATGCAAGATTAAGCATTACTATAAATGTATATAAATTTATTTTCTCAGTAAATACAAAATATAGAAAAAAGAAAGTATGTACCAAACAAAAGCCAACAAACTTTAACAATTATTATATAAAACGTTTAAATTATGTTATAACTAACACACAAATTATTAACTAGCTAAATGGTATATACACAAAATATGACTTTCTCGTTCAATGTATTTTTTTTTTTCAAAATTTCAGCTTTTAAATTAATTTTGTTTTGAAAATCATTGCTCAAAATAAAATTACCTGGATGTTATGTTTTTCCTGAGTTAATCTAAAACTACCCCCCTTCCAAGATCAATCATTGGTCACCCCCTGCACCCAACTTCCATTGAATGGTCCTCAACATCCAAACTTTGATAAACACTGGTTTAAGAGATGCTGTGCATGACACATACTCGAGCACACATGTGTTCTTTTGGTTATTCTGAGCACAAAAACAAACAAATAGCATTCGTTGTGAATTTATCTCATCTAAAATCTCATTTGCACTTTTTTTTGTCTGTGATATTATGAAGAACAAGATTAGCAAACATGTCGGCCACTCTTTTAGTTTAGCATATTACTTTCAACACGAAGCTTATATAACGCCTTCATAAATGGGACCTAAGGATGAGGAATTGAATTTGACAAAATGCACTCGCATTATCATAGAGAGGGTGAAAGAAAAATCACATTAATAAAAAAAAAACTCCTCATCTTGTCTAGATTCGAGTCTGGCCCTCCCATCACCGGCACTCCCATTCTGATTAAATCATGAAGACTTAGCCCAGTGGTTGTCAGAGGGTGTGCCGTGGCACACCAGTGTGCCGGGAAATTCACCAGGTGTGCTGCAAAATTATCGACGCTATGTTATTGGTTTTTCTAGCACCACGTCTTACTACTGGTTTTAGGGCTTAGGAAGGTTATATTTTGATAAAGTGTATCCACATTTTCTTGGAGGGGGGAGTGGAAAGCCATTTTGGAAAAACCACCCTAAGCACACCCGACCGAGATTCAAACCTCGATCTCACCATCATCTACTGCGAGAGTAGCGCCCTAGACCACGCAGTCAGCGAAGCGGGTGTATGTTATTTTTGATAAAAAATAAAATTAAAAGTATTCTCACTAAATCATTTTTCAAAAGAACTAATTTGAAATGTTAATTTTCCGGAGAATATTATGTCCTACAATCAAATAGTTGGGTAATTAACGGGGAACTTGAGTTGGTCGTTAATAACACAAAATTTAAATCTTTGGTCGAATAAAGTAAAAAAAAAAAAACATTTCCGGTTCAACTGAGAGACATCTGTGCATGAGCACGTCCGAGTCTCCTGTAGTGTCGCCAACTTGCACGTCCCATGTGCCACAAAGACTCGCAACACATAATAACGTACCGTGAATAATATAAGATTCGGAACCACTGCCTTAATCAAACTGTGTGCCCATCGGAAGGGGTAATTACACTCTTCCTCAATCAATTTTTGCCAAAACCACTTTACGATCACATGAGTAGAGCGAGTTTATGTCATTGCCCCATTTGAATGCAGAAAATACATCGAAAATAGAGAGTTGGGAGCTAAATTATTTTAAAACTTTTGTTGCTCTAAGAAATATTTTTACGGAGAGATAGATTTCTGGACACTCTGTATAGGATTCGTCGCAAACAATTAAAAATGAATCGCAGGCTAGGAATTTGTTTCTCGCGTCTGACGAACGAACTGGTCCTCTCCTCCAACCCTATCAGCCTCTTATTTACAAGCGATGGAGCACGCAGCAACACGGAGAGTGTGCCCGAGTCTGGCCACATAGGTCGTGGTTCGATTCTGAATGACTACACCAGAGCTTAGTCGTTTCCTATTAGAAGTCGATTGGTAAAGTTGTTATTTTTTAATTATTATTTTAGCACCGCGTCTTACCCATTCGGGTTATACGCTTATGTACTAATTACGCTAATTGTTTTAAGGATTAGGGTGACCTGGCGGTCTAGGGGTAAGGTGTCAGACTTCTATGCTGGTGGCCGGGGTTCAATCCTCGGTCCCGGCAAAGATTTATCTGATTACCAAACCCTTCCTTCACCTCTGACAAGACATCTTGTGAATGTGGGGAATGCCAGGCCTCCACCGTGGTTCGGATCCCACGTTAAACAGTAGGTCCTTCATTTCATCTCACAATCACCCTACCATTACACATTAGAGTGAGTGCGTATAACCCCAACGGGTAGTAAGACGTGGTGCTAATAATAATAATAATAATAATAATAATAATAATAATGTTTTAAGGATTAGGAAGGTTATATTTAGAAGAAGTGAACCATATTTGTGTGGAGGGAGAGTGGGGAACCATTGAGGAAAACAACTTGAGTAAATCCAATCGGGACATTGGAACCCCAATCTCTCCGTCATCAGTAGACCAGTCAAACACAAGAGTGACGTCTTAGAGCAATCGGCAACTGAACAAATTGCCATCATTACACTTATCACACTTATTTACTTAGTCCAAACACATTAACAGCTATATCACTAATCTGCTTCGGTGGACGCATGGTCTAAGGCGTCATTCTCATGTTATTATTATTATTATTATTATTATTAGCACCGCGTCTTACTACCCGTTCGGGTTATACGCACTTACGCTAATGTGTAATGGTAGGGTGATTGTGAGATGAAATGGAAGACCTACAGTTTAACGTGGAATCCGAACCACGGTGGAGGCCTGGCATTCCCCACATTCATTCTCATGTTAGACTAGACTGTTGATTACATGGAGGTCGGGGTTTTTATCTCGCTCGGTTGTACTGAGGGTGGTTTTTACAAAATGGCTTTCCACTCTCCCTTCCCACAAATGCGGGTACACGTTCTATAAGCCCACACCTTCCTCATCCCTAACTCATTACCGTAATTAGTAAATAAGCGTATAACCTGAACAGGTAGTAAGACGCGGTGCTAGAATAAGTGATAGTACCTCCTCTATCGTCATATCTACAATAGCGAGGTAGCGACGAGGAAGACACAATTTAGAATAAATACGCTTGGAGGGAGAGTGGGAAATCCTCTATAAAAATCCTTAGTAAGCCCCTATCTCCCTGTCACTGACAACGCATCCTATTTCGAGCGTGACGTTTTAACTCGTCCGACCACCAATGCTCTCCAGATTAAGGGTATTTGGGACCGATAAGGGATTAGTCTAGTCTTGTCTGAGTTGTTTATGATAGGAAGGTCGTGGTTCGATTCCTGTTTGGGTTTACTGATGTGTTTTCACTAAAGGTCTTTAATCCCTGTACCCTAAGACCCATACCCGCACATTCATATAAGGAAGATGGGAAAACTACTATATCTACTTTCACTTATTCATACGTCAAGTCATGTGATATATAACTGTCCCTTTTCTTAGATTTTTAATTTCTCTCGACACATTGGAGAGAAAGTATTGTGATCAACAAAAAATTCAAGCTCGATATTTTGGTAAATGTCGACGTTTGATGAACCCCTGAAACCAAAAAAGTTGTTTTCTTGATGTACTCGGTTTGTACCTCGGGCTGGGGCTGAAAATATTTTACAGATTGGGCTACAACTTGGTATCTGGGGTGTTCATAAGGTCCCCCCCAAGGGGTTTTTGGAATTATATGTCTGACCTTAAATTTAAGGATAGTTTATTGAAGGGTAAAAAGAGAAAAATCGACTTCCTCAAAATCCGCTCTGACAATTTTGATTAAATGTTATATCTAGACAATATTTATTACAATGAAAAAGATGGCAATTCTCATTTTCTCCCGCAAATATCTCTGAGGGTATTTTGAATGAGAAACATTTTCCTATTTTCATCCTTTCTTCACAACTATTTGATATACCAAATATCTTATCATTGTAAAGTTTTAGTAAGCTACTATTAAAGATTAAAATCTTTTATTTAAAATATGTTTTATACAACCATTAATCTCTTATCTATATGAAAAAATATATATACTTTTTAATTCAGGTCTTTGAAAATGAATTCGATTGTTATGCTCTCTTGTGGACAAAGATGTTCCTCTTCTCTCAATTTGTCTGTATTATGTTCCTAGTTCCTAGTGCCACAAAGTAAGTAACAGTGTATATTATTTCAATTATAAACCTTGATTTACTGTTTCTACAACAATGTATAGACATATTATTTCGTTTCACAAATATTACGGGTTTTAGTAAATGTCTATTTTAAGTTAAGAGTGGTGGTGTACCATTTATTTCTTTACCTATACAAATAAAATATTAAAATATTGTCAATTTTTACCGCAAAACTAAGGTCTGTATTTTCTAAGAGGCTCTTTTTATGAGAATTATATTGTACCTGCGGTAGCCCATGGAAAAGTCCCCGAATGGGGATGTAAGGAATTGTTGGAATTTTTTTTTTAAATCAAAAATAAAACTGTATTTTAATTTTTCTAAAACAAAATTATCTGATATTAGTTAAGTGACAACCAGGGCCCAAATTTTGATGACCTAAAATTATCAAAAAATTATCTATACAATGAGTATACATTCTAAAAACTTATTACAAATTTTCAAAAAATTACTTTAAAATATTAATAAAGAGTCGCAATAAATGCCCATGAATAAATCAAACACATACTTTTCAAATGTAAGATAAAAATTATCCGTGCAATGAAGTATTCAACAAATGAACTCTTCCTTGCCCTGCTAAATCTAAACCGGATTTACAAATATATGCTTCAGAAGTATATTTACCCCTTCCCAACGCAACCCTCTCCACCCTAGTCGCAACGTATCACCAGGAATATGTATTTTACAACCATAACTTACAATAAAAGTGCATTTCCCTTCATTATCTTCTCATTACACTACCATGTGATGGAAGCAGTTATGGACCTATAAAATATCGATAGTTTTAAAAATAAACTTATTTAACACGGTCGCTTTAAAAATACTGAAAAATTCCTAAAAAAATTACTTTAAAACAATAAAAATCAAGAAAATATTATCTAAAATTCCCAAATGACCAAAAATGACCCATAAAATATAAATTTCTACAACCAGAGGAGCCTGGACAAAGTTTATGTACAAATGAGTATTGTATGTGATGAACCAATAAAATGTTGACACGTCATCAAAATCCGGGCCCTGGTGGTAACTTCTTCCTGAATATTAAAAAAAAAAAAGCTAAAACAATTTTGTTCAAAGTGTATAGTTTTTTAAGGGGGGTTTCATATGTTTAATAAAATAAAATGAAAAATTCTGATGATAAAATGTTTAAGTGTAGTTTACTCATAAACTATTTTTTAAATGTTTGTCACTATCTACCATATAATAAATGATAGAATATCTACAATAATGTCGGATAATCTATTTTGTGAAAATTCTCGGTCAAACTCAAGATTAAATATTATTTTTATGGGATAAATATGCACCCCGAAAATAGAATTTGAATATATTATTTATTTCGGGCACTGATTATGATAACTGTAGTCAAATTTCCTAGTAGCTTGGCCGCCTAGTGTGGTACGCGTACTTTTGAATACAATGTTTGCGTTTTCCTGTTCTTCGCATCCTACCAGCCATACGAGCTATCAACGTATTTACAATAACTGGGCAAGGATGAGGAAGGTAAAATACAGTGGATGGAGAGTGAGAAACTATTTAGAAAAAAACCAGCTCTATATACTAAGCCGGGATTCGAACCTTAGCTTCACCATCACCGGCAAACAAGTTAAGATGAGACTGACAACTGGGCCCACCCTCCCACCAGTGCGTTCGACCACATAATTTAAGAATGTAAGAAATAAATGTGGTATTCCAATAAGATGAACTGTGCTGTAATAATTGAAAAAGGACATATGTACAAATAAAATATCTACATCAAACCCCAATAAAATCCAGGCACATTATCCGGGAGTTCAAATTTTGTAATTATTGTAATTAATGTTAAGGTAATTTTACCATCAAAATGGTATACACAATTTTAACAATTATATAATTATAATCTATAAATAGTGATTCAATGATTACAAATTATTATAGATCATGGGTTATTAGTTTTACGTACCATTGTAAGGTAAAATAATCAATGTATTAGTGCTGAAATCTAGTATACTAAAACTAGACATTCATATCAGGTGTACACAATGAAATATTATTAATATTAATGCTATTAAATATAATAATATACATAATTCAACTACATATTATATTAATAATTAATATAAAATGTTAGTTATAGTACATATTAATAATATCAATATTTCATCAATGTAAATACTTATTATACTAACTATATTAATACATATTATTATACCAACTATTAATATTGCATTGTATGAATACCAAGTTTTACTAAATTTAAACCCCATACCCTTAAGCCACTACTTTACCTAACAATGGTACGCAAAATGTACTTATTATAGCTATATGCTTGTTAAAATTGTGAAATAAAATGTTGATGTTCGAATGACCTTAACACGATTCACCCCGTACTTTGGTTGATCACACAATGGCCCTCTCTTATACGCTACTTGTAGGACCCGGCATTGCCCGGGAGAAATGTTTTTAGATCGATTTGCATACAACCTGATTTTTAATTAATTGTATCATCCAAATTTTAAAATTCTAGCTTCAAGATGCCCATGTTCTAGCACAACGGTAATAATTCTAAAATTGTTTACCTCTGCGTGCTGTACATATCTCACAATGCTCATGACAGACAGACAGACAAACTTTGTATTCTACAGAAGAAGTTGAAAGATACCCTAGTAAAGTATTTCAAGGTTAGCGTGCTGCCTACAGGTCAAACGCAGTGCGCCTGATATCGGTAACTATCTTGGTGCCAAAGTGTTAAACTGTCATACTCAGCTCTGTTCCCCTCAGGAGTCAAGGTTAGGTTTGAATCCTGGCTGTATCCATAGAGATGCTTTTCAAAACGCTGATATGGGGTCTACATCTTTTCTTTGGGAAACCACTGATAGAGTTCATTAAAATTTCCCTTCCTCATCCTATACCCTGGAGCTATTGTATGATGCTGTAAGACGTATGTTACTATTTGCTGAGTCATCCATTCCAGTGTGTGTGTGTTTGTAGCTCATGTGTGAGTGTGAGCGACGCGTGCTCTCAATTAGTGTCGAGAATGTGGGGGCCTCTGTTAACAACATCAAGTCGAGATACCATCTTTCACTAGATATCAAGCTAACTGTTCCATTAGAGCTGGATACAGGGGTGGATAGACTTGACCTTGTGTGTTAGATTACACTTAACACCCCTGTAGCAACTGCTAACTGCAAGCTACGATACTGTATTTTACAATGAACCGAGTGAATACCTAGTTATACCTCCGACTAGGCGGGGATTCGGTGACGGGGACAGGAAGGGTGTCAAAGGGCCAGTTGTAAAAGTTAGAAAATTAATACAAAAAACAAACAAATAAAAGTTAAAATTTAAGAAATAAAATACAACACAGATAAATTATGCCCTTTTTTTATTTTTTTACGGGTAGACACCTCTTAAGCCGGGTTCACACGTGCGTTATTAGTTCACGGACAATGTTAGATATGACTCACGCAAGTCTGGAGAAAATATTCGTTTTCATGTAATAATATTTTTTATGAATAGCGAGTAATGAACATTGCTCTGCATTGAGACGGTAGACTACCACACATCAAAGACTAATAATCGCCTGAGAGCAGTTCGTCCACGAATACTGAATGCAGAGTATGTGTGAACAACAGGAGGGGCGGAATTGTGGGGGGGCTCTGCCCCCCTGGAAATAATTTGCCCCTCCCTGGAATAAATTCCCCCCTAAATATATTTCGAATCCTTTGATATTATCGAATATGAATCGGAAAGATGGCCATAAATCAAAAGGAGTTATAAAATCATTATATTGTCAAAAATTTGGCGGAGAAGACCGCTTCAAATAACTACTAGACTAGAGGCATTTAACTGGCAGAAAAAGTCAGGGGAGGGGAAAGCTATAAATAGTTTTCAAGGTAATTCCAATTTTAAAAATCTCTAGGGGAAGGCAACACCAAATAACTTCTAGATGCATGTCATTTTGAAGAATTTTCAAGTGGGGACCACCCCAAATAGCCTAGTTTCTTAATAATTTAATTTTCAAAATTTTGTCGGTTGAGGACAACTAAAATATTCCCTTCTAGAGGTTTCTAACTATGGTAAAAAATTATTTCTAACTATCGTAAAATATTAAGGTGAGTTTCACTCTAAATAGCTTCGAGGGGAATCCAAATTTCAAAAATTTTTAGGTGAGGAACACTTTAAATGGCTTATAAAATAATCTAATTTTGAAAAAAATAAACGTGACTACAACTCATAGGTTCTAGAGTGCACCATTCTTCAAAAAATTGTTGAAGGCCACCCCAAATAGTTTGTAAAAACTATATGATTTTAAAAAATTGGAGAGGATTACCACGGTTTAAAACATAAATAATATCAAATTTGAATGATAAACTATTAAACGGCTTTAAACAGAAATCTAACATTGTAAGTAACAATGCTATTTATAATTATGGCCCCCCCTCCCCCTGTAAAAATGTTCTGGATCCGACCATTCTATGACAGACAGGAAAGATGAAATATTGGCCAGGAGAGAGGATACCTAAACCTAGTGTTCCCCGCAGACAATTGTATTAAAATACAATAGATTTATGAATATAGCTGAATCCAATATTAATTTTTATATGTTGATTATTTTTAAAACCAAAATTGATGTAGGCCCTATTGATTGAATAATAATATTTTTATTTCAATGATAAAGAAATGAATTAAGTGTTTGCCATTATATATATGTTTTATTTAAATTGTTTTGCCACTGTCTTCACGCAAATGCGGGCAGACTATATTTTAACATTAATCTTACCATCCTCATTCCTCCTCATTATTGTTATTAAATTCTAATAGCCCGGAATTGTAGTGAGATTTTAAGTGTTAGAGTGTGGGAAAACAATTTAAATAAAACATCCTTATATATATATATATATATATATATATATATATATAATGGCAAACACTTAATTCATTTCTTTATCATTGAAATAAAAATATTATTATTCAATTAATAAGGCCTACATCAATTTTGGTTTTAAAAATAATCAACATTTAAAAATTAAAATTGAATTCAGCTATATTCATAAATCTATTGTATTTTAATACAGAACACATATTAAAATGTTTTAATAAAACTAATAATTGGTAGTTTCATTATCAACAACCCCCTACGACTTCGGTGTCCGTATGGTCTAAGGCATCACTCTCGAGTAAGACTAGACTACCGATAACAGAGAAATCGGGTTTCGAATTCCAGTCGGGTGTATTGAGGATGGTTTTCCACTCTCCCTCCACGCAAACAATTCCACCTTGTTCACTCCTAGCTCATTAGCGTAGTTAGTACATATCCGTATAACCAGAGCAGGTGGTAAGATATGGGGTTAAAAATATAAACACTCCACTTTACAATCGCTACACACTCCGGTATGTTTAGAACTTTTCCTTGGCATTTGTAAATTTTCCATAACTACCCGATATTACACTTTCCTCAACCATTTTATTTTAAATATTCATTTATAAATGTCTATGTACACAATATTTTGTACGACAAACGGTACATAATTAGAAGCAGCTATAGTAAATGGTGGTAGTGTTTGTAATAATATTTAGCACCGCGTCTTACTACCCGTTCGGGTTATACGCTTTAAGTACTAATTTTAGCTAATGGATTAGGAATTGTGAAGGCTGAATTAGAGGAAGTTAACCCGCATTTGCGTGGAGGGAGAGTGGAAAACCATTTAGGAAAAACCACCCCCAGTTCACCCGACCGAGATCGAACCTCGATCTCCCCGTCCTCAGCAGTCGAGCTCAACACGACAAGCGCGTTAGCCAACTACGCCACCGAGGCGGGTTGGTAGTGTTTGTATAGATGCAATTCGTCCCAGTGAGTTTTCTTTTCAAGTGGATGTAAACAAATGTAATTCCAGAGCCATTTTTTGATAGGTCTTAGCGTTTAGCCACAAGAGACCTCCAAAGAAAGGTCCGCACTGACTTTAAAGTTTCTTCACCATTTCGAATTCTTTTTCGGGGGATAACAATTAAAAAAAAATTGAAATTTTACCGTCGGTTACAGGCTAGAAACTATAAGTTTGCCAAATTCCAAGTTTCTAGCTCATCTGAAACTGGGCAAACATTAACGTCAGTGAGGAGTCAACCATGTGGCTTTATAGTATAGTAGTATATATAATAATATAATATTGTGATGCACCAAACAATGAAAATAACCGCAGCAAGTGTAATATCTGGTAGTTATGGAACATTTCCAAATGCCATAGAAAAGTGAAAAACATCGTGAGTGTGTATCGACTGATTTATTAAAACATTTTGATTCAAGTCTACTTTGGGAATAAATACGACAGGCTTATCAACATTATTGAATACAATATTTATCAGCTGATAGATTTTGAAACTAAAAGTAATTTTTCAACTGCAACGTAATAATTTTCATTCAATGAAAAGGAACATCATTAAATATAATTATGACAAAAATATTTTTATTTGCTGGTACTTAATTTATTTAATTATCTTTTAGCCATAATATCTTGTTATTTTTAAAACCAAAGCACACTCAGTTTTATTAGTTATTAGTTTTATTTTTATAAAAAGTTTATGATTACTAGAAACGATTATATACATATGAAATTACACTAATAACACATTGAAATGTTATCAATGTTGGACCAAAAAAAGTATATATTTTCTAAAAGATTCTTTCATGATAATTGCACTTACACCTGGAATACGTCCTATTAAAAGGATAAGCGTATAGTAAGTCATTAACATATTACTCGTTTCAAGAAAGAGGCAGGTATGTGCACAAAACTCCTTGCAGATGGTTCTACCAGCAGGACAATTCATTATAAACACGAATACACCAGAAACAAAAATGGCAACAATGTGTGGTATTCTGCATTCAACAAAGGTAAATTAAGATCAGTGAAAAATATAGTTTTTTTCATTTTAAGAGATTTAGGACTATTTTTCAATATTTAAAAAAAATAGTTTTTAAAACACTTGAGAATATTTACTGTTTTCTATTTCACTGGTTTTTTTTTAATGAAGACTACGGTAGACCACAATATAGCGTGACACCTGGTTCCAGATGTATTATTATCTACCAAAGTTATGCGTTATTTGGAGGACGAGATGGGCTTTAAGAGTAGTCAAGTGAGCTTAGAATTGCTCAAACATTTTCTTCTTAACCATTTATTATATCTTTAATGAATTTAAAAAATAAATATTTTTGGGGATTTCTCTTATTATTTTCATTGTTTTAGTGTTGTTTTTTTATTTTAGCAAATATATTATTAAAAAAGGGCCCCGAAAATCTTTATTAATCAAGAGAGTACTTACAAATAGTTTTTCGACGAAAAAATAAAATGTTAAAACAATTCAAACCCTGTTTAAATCTCTTAACCAGTTTCAGCAATAAAGGCGGGAAATATTAGCTGCAGATATTATATTCATAGCTGCGTGTCAGTGTTTAGGTTAAGTCGGGGATGTAAGGAAGGCAAGAAAATGTCAGCATTTTTGCAATTTTTATATAAAAACTTGTTTTGGTCAAACTAAATCAAATATTGCTCCGGTAGAAACATAGAGTTTAATTTTCTTTGCATGATGATATCAACATTTGTTGAATATATGTTAAGGGTGTCCTGGAATTTAATGACAAATTTGTTCTCTTAATTTAAAAAGTTGGTCATCTAATGACGCCATGCTCATCTAATGACGCCATGCTCATGATAGATATTCAACAATTGTTTATGTAATCATTGAAGAAAACTAAACTCTATGTTTGCACTGAAGCAATATTTGATTTATTTTGGACAACAAATGATGTTTTGTGTTATAAACTGCAAAGACGAGGGCATTTTCTCGCGTTCCTTGAAGCACATGTCTACGCGCGTTATTTTAGTGTTTTGGAAACATGAATATCCAAACTTGCATGTAAAACAAAATGTTTAGGTACAGGTCTATATACATTTAAATAATTACAATAATTATTTGAAATTCCTTCGACAACCCCGAAATCGGTCGGAATAGTATTATAATAAATCAAGTAGCCCTCGGTCGAGAGGGTTGTTTTGTTCCTCGAGCAAGTCCTAGGCGACATGGGGTGACTTACCTCGGCACTCGTTGGCGTCCCTTACGGTGGCCCGCCCCCAAGGTCGGTCGAAGTGGAACGGCTTGCATCTCTCGCAGTCTCTGCCCGCCGTGTTGTGCTTGCAGTCGCACGACAGCTGCCCATCTCTGCCGTGAGGGACGCACCGGGACGCGTGACCGTTACACTTGCAGCGGCCTCCGACCGCAAAGTCCGAGACTGCGTAGTGGTACGACATGGTGGTGGTGGTCGTGGTGGTGGACGCGCTCAGGAAACCGTTCAGGTTCAACAGACCGTTGGGACCTCCTTCGGAAGAGATGCTCGCCGCCGCCACCGGCTCGGACGCTTGGTTCTCAGAGTCCATGTGCTGCTGAAGCTGAGGACCGATGAAAAGAGGAAGAGGAAGTTTCGTAGGAAGGACCTCATCCAACCCGGACCTGAACAAAGGATCTTCCGGT
Source organism: Timema douglasi (assembly GCA_901482245.1). Classification (NCBI taxonomy): domain Eukaryota; kingdom Metazoa; phylum Arthropoda; class Insecta; order Phasmatodea; family Timematidae; genus Timema; species Timema douglasi. The sequence goes on from CABEEJ010004045.1 coordinate 70,188, forward strand.
AGTACGCCGTCATTCCCATCTTCCTCGAGGCTATGAGGAAGGTACAGGCGGTTGAAGATGACCTTGATGTCCGTGGCAGTGACCCAATCCTGGAGGACCGGACTGTTGTCAAAGTCGGACGCGCTCGGACGGCCTTCCAACGTACTGAAAGCGATCCTCGACGCCACCAGACCATCGCCGGCGTTTCCGTTGAATCTGTGTGAGTCGGTACAAAGCGCCTCTTGCTCGTTGACCTTAGTGATGGTCGCTCTGTTGGGGCGACCGTACACCTTGCGGCACTGGCCGGAGTAGAACTGGAAGGCCTGCCACGTCTTGCCGTAGTCCATGCTCTTGTAAATAGCGATAGAGTCTGGTTTAGCGCCTCTGGGACAGAACTGAAGGCTGACGTACGTGAGCTCATATTTCTTCCCTAAGGACAAGGTCAAGGTGACGTTGTCTGGAGGAGCGTGAGGGGATGACGGCAAGGTCACGATGGGCTCCGACCTCCAGCAGGTCACATTGTTAGGGTTGTTGAGATCTGTCAGGAAGGAGGCCGGATGTCGACGTTTCAGAAGAGTGTCATCGCACACGTGGCATGCCCCAGGGACGCCTCCTGATGGGTCCACCATGTCACAGTACCTCACAGGGACGGAAGTACCACAGGTACTAGAAGCTTCCACAGGGTTCCCGAAAGCAGCGTTCACGAAGTCAGGAATACAACGCTTTGGCCGGTGCTCGTCATAACACGGGTCCATCGGATTCTGTTGGGCGGCGAAGATCTTGAGGAAGCTGTCGGTGGTTCCCGCGTAGGCGGCCTGGGAAGACGTCGGTAACCTCAACGCGAACACGACCGCGGTTAATAAATACGTTTTGAAAATCTCCATTTCGTTCGAGATGTCAGTAGTTTATAAGTGACGACGTAGTTTTCAGCGAGCCGATACTCGTCTAGCCCGACATCTCGCGCGTGGTACGGACGAC